>JACXGI010008561.1:17022-33294 GCA_016801175.1 Esox masquinongy | reverse complement strand
CCCCTCTGAGCCTGGGTCCTCTCTAGGTTTCTTCCTAAATTTCGGCCTTCTTAGGGAGTTTTTCCTAGCCACTGAAATTCAACACTACTGTTGTTTGCTCCTTGGGGTTTTAAGGCCGGGTGTTTTGTAAAAGCACTTTGTGACAACTGCTGATGTAAAAAGGGCTTTATAAATAAATTTGATTGATTGATTGATGACAGATAAAACTAGTTCTTGTGCTGCTGTTACCCGTATACCCACTTTTTTACGCCGTATACCCACTTTTTTACGCCGTATACCCACTTTTTGTCAGCTGCCATTGCGTACACTCACTTCTTACCAGTGGTTTAGTGGAGGGTATACGCAGGTATACGCTTTCTAGAAACTTTTTTTGTCAGCGGGCATAGCGTATACTGACTTCTTACTGATGCGCATGAATGTAGTACAGTGAACCTATATGCAATATACATTATTTTTGTGGTAGATAAAGCATGCAAAAAGTAGCATACAAAAGCCAGTCGCATAATTTTTTATAAACGCAACATTTTAAAAACGGCCCATAAATAATGTGCCCGAGACCGACGTATGACATAGCTATTGACTGGTTATTTAGAACCTCATGTTACTTCACTTCAAGTCAAATATTTGTGCCTGCCAGAATATTCAGGATTTTTTTCCCGAGGCAAAATTATATTTCCATAGGCTTAACGTTACTTCCGAAATACATTATGGAACGAACTCATCAAACAAATTTGTCATTCGTCCAACCAAATAAAGGTACAGTATTCGAGCAGCAGACAAAACTGCCAGCTCTGCTGGGGCACTTCCAGCTTCTCAAAGATTTTGGAAGCAACCGGATCCTCCATGGTAAGGATTTGGTACCTCCATTGGTACAGACTGCCCCGCACAGTATATCAGTAAATTACGTATTTTTGCCTTTAATCAATTTGTCAATGTTGCGGTTTAGCAGTACTCCCTCGTTAACTGCCTTAGCCAGCTCACGTTTTCTAGCTAACTTTACTGTTGACAATTTTTGAGTTATGGAAATGGTAGCGAGTTCAATTGGAAAATGCGGGCAGGGAAGCTGACATCAGGACTGTTAGCCAGTTAGCTAGATTTCTTATTTAAAACATTTCAGCTTTCATATGGCCAAGAGTGGATCATACATAGCTTGCAATTTTAATACAATATTGCAATCTTGTCAGTAGAGGCTACATCCCTCATAGAGACGCGGACGTCTACCACGGTCACATGGACGTCCTCACTAGGGGGAGCCCTCGAATGGACGTTTAGCTGGACGGACGAGCGACGAGTGATGTTGAGAGGGATGTTGAGCCGGACGGACGGGACAGCATCCATATTAGGAACATTATCATTCCTCCCCAGAAACTCTGTTCTTCCTCCTCCTCAGTCATCAGCCCTCCCACGGTGAAACGTCACCCCTCCCTTGGTCAAGTATCTGCTCTCCCCTTGTCAGACATCACCCGTTTTAGCTTCAGCCCTCCCCTGGTCAATCGTCAGCCCTCCCCTGGTCAATCGTCAGCCCTGCCATGGTCAATCGTCAGTCCTCCCCTAGTCAATCATCAGCACACCCCTTGTCAATCGTCTGCCCTCCTCTATTCAATCGTCAATCCTCCTGTTGTCAATCGTTAGCCCTCCTCCAGTCAAACATCAGCAATCCCCTTGGTAAAGTATCAGTCTAAAGTATACGATTTTTCCCAGCGAATAAAACAAGCAGAAAAACTGGAACTGTAAACACATGCACTCAATATAGAAGAGATGCTAGCTTGACTAATAGATCCACTTTAAAATTATGTTTTTACGCTTTCATAATCACAACATGTCACCTTTATTGAAATACTGTTGCATATTTGCTTAGCTTGATTCAGTGGCGTAGTCAATTTAGCAGACCGGCTTAACTGAATCTAGCTAAGCAAGTACACAACAGTATTTCAATAAAGGTGACATTTAGCGATTATGAAAGCGCAAAAACATAATTTTCAAATTGATTTTACCTTAGACAAGCTAGCACCTCTTCTGTATTGAGTCCATGTGATAGTAGTTCCAGTTTTTCTGCTCGTTTTATTCGCTGGGAAAAATCGTATATTTTTGACTGATACTTTACTAAGGGGATTGCTGATGTTTGACTGGAAGAGGGCTGACGATTGACAAGGGGAGGACTGACGATTGACAAGGGGAGGACTGGCGATTGACTAGGGGAGGACTGACGATTGACCAGAGGAGGGCTGAAGATTGACCAGGGGAGGGCTGACGATTGACCAGGGGAGGGCTGATGATTGACCAGGGGAGGACTGACGATTGACCGGGGGAGGACTGAAGCTTAAACGGGTGATGTTTGACAAGGGGAGAGCGGATACTTGACCAAGGGAGGGGTGACGCTTGACCGGGGGAGGGGTGATGACTGAGTAGGAGGAAGAACGGAGTTTCTGGGGATGAATGATAATGTTCCTAATATGGATGCTGTACCTAATATGGATGCTGTAGTACCGTAGGCCGTCAGGCTTAACATCCCCCTCAAAGTCACTCGTCGCTCGTCCGTCCTGCTAAAACATCTACTCGAGGGCTCCCCCTAGCGAGGACGTCCATGTGACCGTGCTGGACGTCCATGTCGCTCAGAGGGATGTAGCTGCCTTTCAATCTTGTGTAAATTGGTCATCTTATTTGCACTTTCAATGTAAATTACTGAGTATACTATATGGTTTTTGTTCTTCATAGACACCAATGATTGGCCAGACCTACAGTATAGTAAAGTAAGTGAAAGATTTATTATAAAGTCCAAAAACCTCTGGTTAGGATGCAAGAAACAGGGTAGGTTAGGGTAGTTCTAAGACTTGGTTTCCAATGTATTTACATGGTGTTAGACAGGGATGGGCAGTATTTATGATACATGTATTTCAAATACAAAATAGAATTTTGTCATTTGTATTTGATGAAAATGGCTTCATATTTTGTATAAAAATACTTTAGTGTTTTGTATTTTGTAGCTTAAAAATACTGTAAAAGAGTTTGTGAAGTCTACATGATGACATCATAAAAATGCTGCATCTGATTGGTGCCTACTCAGTAATTTGCACAGACTTGTTGAGATCAGAACAGAAAAGGCATCCATACCTGAAGAAGTTCAAGGTGAGAAATGTGTACTTGTCATCTTTGGAGCAGTATCCCCTAATCAAGCACCTTTTTGGAGGTTTAACACAATCATCCCATTCTCAGCTCCAGTAGAGCGTTTATTTTCCTTTGCTGGACTGCTCAACCGGCCCCATCAACGACGTCTAAATGCCACACCTTTTGAAAAGTAAATTATGCTTAAAGGCATCAGTAGCTAAAGAGACCTCTGCAATGTAGGCCACAGGGCACAATCTCATTCAATACCCTCCCTCTCTCACTCACACTCACTCAATCACATGCTTACTTTCTCACCCACACTCACGCATAAGTTTGACTGTTTTTGGCTGAACCTTTGAACTGTTTTGGAATACCTGAATTCTATAGAATTCTCTATTGTAGTATTCTCTATTGGAGTTTAAGTAAATGTTCTTACTACGCTATTAATGTGTATGTGTCCTCTATACCTATATTCTGCATCTCTCAATAGAGTCAGTGGTTGGAGTTGGGTTAATACTCCTTGACAACTTCTTTTGCTACTTTCTGATTATGTTTCTGGCTACATTTAAAATCAAAACATATTGATCATTTAATAATTGTTGACAAAGTGCTAAAATGTTTGTTTTCAATTTCCAAACAGGTGTCCAGTGATTGATAAATAAATAATTGTACCCTAATTGAAGTAACTGTTTAATAGGATCATGATTTTGCATACCATTGCATAAATGACTGCCTGACACATACTTTATTATTATATTTATGATTAACAATCAATTCATTAATTACTTAGAAACAAGTTGATATGAATATAGGTGCCATCAGTTGTATTCTTATGAATGACTTGTTTGTCATTGAGTCAGTGTTGCTGATGCAAAGTAGGCCCTTCATTACCATACACCAAGTAACTAAATTAGGATATAATTATGAGTCATTAGCAAAACCCCAGGATTTTCACTCTTTTCCTGGAGGGTCACATTGACCAGTCTGTAATATTGGGAGGGTCATGACCCCCCTGTCCCCCCTAATTCTACGCCCCTGATTACAGTATACCCACTTCTCCGGGCACCACTACACCACTTGGTATAACAGTCCTGGCTCCATGGTCGCAGGCTGTCAGAGTTGACGATTACTAGCACCACACCTCACTCCACCCTTAGGTAACTTCAGTTGACCCATTCTTTCTCTGTATCTGCTAACACTGGGGCCTTCCTGTAGTGTGGCGTGGACCCAGGTTCCTCTCTCAGCTACCTCAGCAGCAGACTCTATAGCGAGGTGTACCTTGGTATGGTACACCTCGACGTCAGGCCCAACCAGCATGGCCTGATGTCGTGTGGTTGTTATCCTACCGCGTTGTCTCTGTCGGATGGAGGTTGTCCTCTTCATCTCGAGGCGAAATCATCAGGACTAGAATTAGTCCAGCCTCGCTGCACCCAAGGAGTAAAATCCTCTTGTAGCTGTGGGACAGGCTATGTGTGTGAGATCCGTTGGGCGGCTATGTTCTTATCTTAACCCACTTCACAGTTGTCCAGGGTCCGAGTAGAATTTAGTAGTCTTGTTCGCACCGGGTCCAATGATCCGTACCTTTCATGTCCTTTAATTAGAATCCAATCTCTGGGCTCTAAACAATAGCAGTTCTTATCGTTGAATAGCTTTCATGTGTCCTGCTCCTGTCAGTGAGTGAATACTTCTTTCAAAAGTTAGTTGCGGCTACACAGTACACGATCAGAAATGTGTCAATTACATTAGCTTGTTGGGTATGGTTAATGCATTGGAACACATTCCCACCAAAACACTGACAGTTCTAACAAAACACTTTACAATACTTGTTCTAATTCCTAGAACAGAACTTGATACAGTCTTACTTTGCTTAGCTGAATCAAAATGGTAAGATGTATTCTACTCAACCATACAACCGTACAATCTTACATCAAAACAAAACAGTTTTAAAATAATCTAATTAAAACAAATCATGTGAATGAAAAATATGAGCCATGACAGTTGTCAATGTTCCATCATAACTATGCAGACAATCCTTTATGCATGCCAATTTGATAAACTTTGAGGTCTGAGCTCAACTCTTTAAATCATAATTAATTAATACGTATCGTATTTAGTATACACCCCCCTGTCATGCCCTCTACTGGTTCCTTGCCATCGTGCAGCACTCCTCCACACCGACCTGACCAACCATGCTCCTCATCACCTGAATATTGATCACCTGTGTTGGATTATCACCTGTCCCTTGGTTACCCTTTATATTTTGTTCTGTCTTTAGTTCCTTGTGAGGTATTTTTTGTTCACGACTTTACTAAGCCCTTCAGATTCCTACTCCCAGTGTTGTTTCGCCTAAGTGTATCGGACCTTCGCTATCCTTGTTCATTTTTGACCTTGACTCAGCCTAGCCCTTCCTGTACTGTTGATTCCGCTGATTGCTTGCCTGTGAACAGACTTATTGCCTGCCCTGGGACCCTGTCTTTGGATTGTGGACTGTGTGCGTCTCATATTAAACCTTTAGCGTTCTGTGTTTGGATCCCCATCCTGTGTCTGTGTCTTCATGACACCCCCCCGCTTTCACTACAGTAGTCACAAATTGACGCGTGAGAGAAAGCAGTATAAAGACAAAAGTAAACACAATTCCAGGACGCACATCAGAATAGACATTGAAATGTACCTGTCCTAAGACAGACCTTGAATCCAGACCATTATGTGTTGCAGACCTTATTTATCAAAAAATAACGAAAACATTTGAAAAACACAAACATAATCAAAGACACCAAATGCGCAACTCGGGCGCTTGTGTGAAGGAATATATAACCTATTGACAAAATTCTGCACAGCTAAACAGCTCCTAAATTGGAGGGAAATTCTCCAATTCTGTTTCATTTTTGTTTTAAATACTAACAAAACTAGTATTTAAAACATCTAACAAATACAAATCCTAAATTACAATCTACAGTGGGTATAGAAAAGAATCACCCCCCGTAAAATAATCACATTTTGTTGCTCTGCAGCCTGAAATGAAAACGGACAGACAGTTTTTGTTTCATTCAGCTGTATTTACAACTTATAACATCCAAGTGAAAGATATAATACCAACTTGTCAGAAAAAAAAATTACAAATTAAAAAACAGAATCACTAAGTTGGAAAAAGAATCACCCCCCCTCCTAAAAATGACTTGTATACCCAACCAGTTGTAGTTAATCATCTTCTCAATATCACACAAAGCCAATTGACTTTCAACTGTGATCAGCTGTGGTCATTTTGATTAGCTCAGCATGAAACAGGCTTTTCCTGAAGCATTTCAGTCCTTGGTAGTGCAACTGAAGACAACAATCAAGACAGCACCGCTGCTCTGAAGGGAACGCTTGTGGGCTTGTTGGCCCAAAATGTCACTTTTAAGTCTCCAGCACAAATTGTATACAAATTGTTTAGAAGCAATATGGGCAACATGTTCGGTTGAGTTTGATGCCTTGAACATAACTCCCTCATCTGAAGCAAGCTCCCATCTGTAAATAGTAGATTAGTTACATTCAATTCTTTGGTTTTAAAGAAACACATTTTGTGTGGCGACACTATAAATAATTGTTGTCTTTAACACATGGAGTACATAGATCATATAGCTGAACATTTAGCAATAGCACATATTGTATGTCTGCTAAACTAAAAAAATTAAAACATTAAAATGACATACAGCTCTGGAAAAAATTAAGAGACCACTGCATCTTTTTCTTTCCTTTCCAAAAAAGTTGAAAAGGAAGGTTTTGAGTGAGGAACAGAAGCGTTCAGTTTGCAGTGGTCTCTTAATTTCCTCACAGTGGGTGTTCCTCACTCAAAACTTTCCTTTTCAACTGACCATACAAGACCAAGTTCAAGAATGAATGCCCCTTGTCCAAATGAAGTTTGACATCCTTTCTTTAGATAACTTGGTATGACTCTATTTGAAAAGACATATGCACTTTTCGCATGAGAAATACAAGCAGATGAAGCTGGCGAAAATTTCCATGGAATGCAGTTATTTTAAGAGGCAGAGAGTCCGACGTCAGATATCTTGGCAATACTATCAAATACAGTACTATGATGTGTGCACTTAGGCCACTTAATAAATGCCAGTATGTTCATGAGATAAGAGGCTGTCAACCCACCATCAGAGATAGTGATAAATGCCAAATAACTTCTAAATTACCAACCTTTCAATACTTGTTTCATAAACTTAATAAAACAAGAAACCAGGCAAGCCTAGTTCAGCCAGACCGCAATGTCGTTGTTCACAGTAGATTCGAACTTGAGCCTTCCACGTGAGAGGCACTGTCTTTAACCATAACGCCACAGGATTACACATTTCAAAGTGGTGTAGTGTACAGGAACAGTGAGAACAAACACAGACAACCAAATCTACCATCAAACATAAAACGTTTATTATTAAACACATGGTAAAGGGGGTAGGGAAAAGGGGCTGAGCTGGACCCAAGAAATGAAATTATATGGTTAAACACCCCTAAACTGACCTTGCCTGCCTCAAGAACTGCTTAGCTAACCACTAACCAATACAAAAATACAGTGGGTGGTCCGCTCAGGTCTAACTAGTGTTTTTAGACAAAGGTTTCCTACGGGTTGTGTATGCCCAAGGGTGACTTGCTTAAAAAAAAAAACTTTTCCCAGGGTCACAGGGATAAACAAAACACACAGGTTGAACGAGGACTAAACAGCACATAGCAAACAATTGACTAGACAACACCAAACAAAACACCACGGCAATACATACTCACATGAAACAGGACAAAGTGAGATGTATGTACGAACAAAGTGTCTGTCTATCATAAAGGGTAAGTATCTCAAGAGTTTCTATGTCCATGTGGTGTAAAGCAAAAGAGTCTCTTCTGGGAGAACCAACTGACTGGGTTTTGAAAACAAGGGATGTGCAATGCGATTGGGTAATGGAAAAAGGAACAGGTGGTGCAATTAGGAGGGGTGTCCACTGATTGGTCCACCTCAGCAGTCAGGCAATGCACTCATGACTGCCAGGTGGGAAACACCAACGAGCACAATCAGGAACATAAGGGACACCTGGGGAAATGGCAGGAGGGGAAAAAACACAGACGCACATACAGGGTACCTGCATGCGTAACAGTCTATCCTGACCCAAAACGCATGCACGGATGGGTACTTCGAAAATCTACCAGAAACAGTTGCACTATAACTGTAAACTGCTTTATTTCAGGCTTACATGCATGCCCATGCCATCACACTGCCTTCATCGTGTTTTATGTGTGGTATGTTTCGGAAAAAAGTATGGAGAAGCTGTTCCAAGCCTTCTCCATACTTGTTTCTTCCCATCATTCTGGTACAGGTTGATCTTAGTTTCATCTGTCCTAAGAATGCTGTTCCAGAACTGGGCTGGCTTTTTTAGATATTTTTGTCAGGTCCTGACTGGATCCTCTAGGCATCTCGATGCGACCTCTAGGTCGGTGCCTCTAGGTCGTACTCTCCTTTTGTTGTTTTTCTTTTCATTTACTTTGAGAATAAACATTAAAAGGATGTTTCCTAACACTGCGCCTCATGTCCTGCCTCACCTGCACCGCAACAGTTTTTTGGCAAAGTCTAATCTGGCCTTTCTATTCTTGAGGCTTACGAATGGTTTGCACCTTGTGGTGAACCCTCTGTATTTGCTCTTGTGAAGTCTTCTCTTTATGGTAGACTTGGATAATGATATGGCTACCTCCTGGAGTGTTCTTCATTTTGCTGGATGTTGTGAAGGGGTTTTTCTTTACCATGGAAAGGATCCTATAATCATCCACCACTGTTGTCTTCCGTGGACGTCCAGGCCTTTTTGTATTGCAGAGCTCACCAGTGTTTTTTTTTTCTCAGAATGTACCGAACTGTTGATTTGGACACCCCTAATGTTCCTACAATCTCTCTGATAAATTTTATTATGCAGCCTAAGGATGGCCTTTTTCACTTGCGCTGAGAGCTCACTTAACTGCATGTTGTGGGTTCACAGCAACAGCTTCCAAATGTGAATGCCACACCTGGAATCAACTCCAGACCTTTCACCAGCTTAATTGATGAGGAAATAACAAAGGAATAGCCCACAACAGTCCATGAAACAGCTTTTGAGTCAATTGTTTAATTACTTTTGTCCCTTGAAAAAGAAGGGGCTACATAGTTATGGAGTTACTTTTGTTTCAATAAGAACAAACAAAAGTATTAGTATTGCAAACAAAATAATTAATATTGAAAGCAAAACATCAACTAAAAAGTATTGAGATCAAAAATATATATATTGCAAATAAAATCTTTTGAAATGCGAAAAAAAATTAATTAAAAATGAATGCAAATAATTCTTTGAGAGGAAATATTTTTTCTTGATAACGCGATTGCATTAAAACGATTGTCTTTGGCTGCAGTTTTTTTCTATCTTTGGTTACGTGACCCTGGATTACTCTCGATTACTTTTGCGGTTGCGAGTTCAAGAAAAAGGCTACAAAGTGTTCAAATTGGCTTCCTCAATAATAGTTTCCAACACTTGTGTATTTAACCAGGAAAGGCTCATTGAGATTAAAAATCTGTTTTTAAGGAGCATCCTTGCCAAGATAGGCAGCAGCAAGTTTAAGCGTTAAGAATAACAAATAGACGACATAAAACAAATATAAGCAGTCATAATTAAAAAAACATTACATTGGAAAAACCTTAAGAGCAGAAAAAATCTGTATAGTAATTACATTTGCAGCAAACCTTACTGAACTTGTTACTAGGGGAATGTAACAAAATGGACTGTCCATTTGACACAGTTCAGTGATAATACATCATTCTGCCCACCCCTTCCTCTTCAATACAGTTAGAAATATACTATACATAATAATATTGGAAACAAAGTTCCTCCTGCTGTTTTTCCACAGCCAGGGAGCCACATGTGATAAAAGAACACAAATTATTTTAAAAGGGTACAATGGACGTGGAAACCTATTACAGAGGGTCAATGTAAAACTAATACTGTTTCACTGTTCACATGAACAATATGCCGCAATTTGTAGTCATTTTGAGTAGTTGAATGACTTGTCTTAACACAGGAACAGATGTCCATTTGCGGTCCATCAAAACTAGTCCACACTTTGACAGGGTGATGAATCAGGACACAACTCATAATCCTAAACCAAAGTATGGATTCATACAATCCCTCTCTGAAGGTAGTAATACAGACCATTTGAAAAAGGGGGCTCAGGGCAACACATTTGGTTTTGCCATTTTGTTGCAAATCTAGCCCTCGCTTCTTCACATATGAGAGCATCTTCACCTGGCTGATGGAGGGCAGCTTTTCCAGCAGCATCTCAAATACAGGAAGGAATCTGATGGAGAATTAGCTGGGGTTGCCTGCACATAGCAATTGCATTATTTAGCTGTCCCACTCACATCTGATAGTTTTCTGACAGTTTGAATACCAAATAGATGCACAAAGTCTGGTATGGAGCAAATAATAAAATAAAGAAGTGGTGTTTTTCCCTTCCCAAAATAACTAGTTATTTCAGTCCATACTGTAGGTCACCAACCCCCTTAAAGAAACTTGTGTCATTGGGGAAGTATATGAATATATATAAATGTCATAGACGTTAACTCTACCATGCTGCTTGTATATCACTTTTGACTTTAACTACTGGGCTAGACAGAGGTGGTTGAGAGAGCACACATCCAACTTGTATCACCTGTTATAGATAAACTCAGTGAGAATGAGATACATGTGGTATGTGAACATTACTTCCACTGCTGTCTTTCCTCCACGCCTCCACTCCAGCCACCTGTTAAGGTCATCTGGACCTCCTAAACAGACAGACAATAGACCCCTAAATAACTAGTTATTTAACGGTTCCAACTATTATAAGAAACAAAACAATTTACCATAGCTTTTTCCTGGTGTCCTTGTTTTAAAGGTAGCTAGCTCAGCTAGGCAGTGCCATTGGGCTGGTTGGCTAGCTACAAATGATTGAACTTGTTCTTATCCGAAATGAAAAAGTGCTCACATATAAACAATTATTAAGCAAATATATCCAGGCTAGGTTGTTTAGTCAACATACTGTTGCGCTTATTTCACGTGCGTCCACTCAAACATAGTTCTATGCACGATAGCCTGTCTACCTATTAATGTAGCAAGCCTACAACGTAAACGGACTGGAACTGTTGATGTTGTCCAGTCTGGTTGACCAGTTGAGTTGCATTCCCTCTCTTAAACCCACCCACCTTGAAATATGTGTCAAAAACTCGCTACAAAAAAATAAATAAAAACGACAGCAAAATCCAAGGTAACGTAACCAAAGATAGAAAAAAACTTCAGCCAAAAACATCATTGTTTTAACCCAATCGTATTATCAAGAAAAAATATTTCCTCTCAAAGAATTATTTGCATTCATTTTTAATTAATTTGTTTTCACATTTCAAAAGATTTTATTTGCAATATATATATTTTTGATATCAAGACTTTTTAGTTGATGTTTTGCTTTCAATATTAATTATTTTGTTTGCAATACTAATACTTTTGTTTGTTCTTATTGAAACAAAAGTAACTCCATACACATTAAAGACTTGTAATTCCTAAACCCTTCCTCCAATTTGGATGTGAATACCCTCAAATTAAAGCTAGGAGACTGCACTTTAAATACTCTTTGTTTACCTGTAGCTTGAAAATATTTTGGTGAACAGCCAAAATAACCAAACTTGTGTCAGTATCCAATTATTTCCAGACCTAACTGTAGTTGTCCTATACACACTCTTTTAGGAGAGTGTGACAGATAAGAAGATAATTAACTGTCCTCTAAATGGTATCTATAAATCAATTGTCAGCCCACACATTCCTGAAATGATCATGAGGTAAACAGAACAAAAACGATGCTATCACAAATCATTCATGTGTTTCTTATTATTTCTGCACCTAACTGTAGCTGTCTTATATATGCTATTGTAGGAGAGTGTGACAGAGAAGAAAATAAAGAACTGTCCTCTAAATGGTATCTATAAATCAATTGTGAGCCCACACAGTCCTGAAATGATCATGAGGTAAACAGAACAAAAACGATGCTATCACTAATCATTCATTTGTTTCTTATCTTTCTTAACATAAAGAGATAGTAAGTGCACGTCACTTTTCACGAGGTGCTAGAGTTACAGAGTAACAAAACATTCACAAAGCACACATGACTTATACCATAGATAACATCTTTAAATTTTTCAACCACACTCCCTGTTGTAAATCCTTTAACAACCACACATGTAAAAATCATCACCATATAAAGGAATCTAAAAAGGAAAATGCAGACAGAATATATATATACAGTTATCAGTAAGCTATCCCTATCCTATTAAAAATGTCATACATATGATCTGTTCAACTATCCCCTCATGAAAATGATATCAATCTTCATTAAACATTTGTGTATCAAACGTAGGTAACAAACTTCTCTCCCTACGTTGCAAGCAAACTGGGTAATGTGTTTCACAAATTAATAAATGTATAGTGATTCAGGGCATGTTCAGGTGGCAGTGCCTGAAATAACTTCACAGTAACATGGTCTACATTACCTGGCTAATTATTAATATTAACCATAACCTGCAGTTGAGTAATAGAAGTCAGACACGCAGTGCAACAAATACAAAGGTAAACTACTAGTAACCCTATTCTTAACAATTCTAATAATGCATATAAACACATGAAAACCCCAACCCCAGAATCCACTAAACCAATCAGGCCACCCACTCAAAACTGAATTATGGAATTGGTCTCTGAGCTTTCCTTCTAAATGATAGAGTTGATCTGCTAGTGTTGGGGCCTTAGAAGATAAATCAGGAGCATTAATACAACATTCAGGGCCCGTTACAATACAAGCACCACCTACTGCTTACAGTAAGTGTTCTAAAGCTAGCCTGTTCTGGAGAGAGAGCAACTTAACACCAGCAAGTTCACCCATAATTTGTCTGACAGCCATTCCTGAAACATTTGCCATTCTTTCTACTACTATGGACAAGACTCCTATATGATCTAATTAGGAATTTGAGCTCCAAATGTTCGGGTCCAGGCATTTTGCGTGTGTGTTGGCCAATCACTATACTGTATGTCCGAAATCTTTCATCCTTGACTTGGGAGTCATCTATTCTGACAGCCTGAATAACTTAAGCTTATGTACACAAGCCTTGTTTTGGACCTCCTATCAAATAAGTATGTGCAGTATTATTACAAAAACAATAGAATCCTTCTGGTGTTCCTTCTGAGCACAGTTGGGAAGCCAACTCCAAATTATGAAAATCTGTACCATAAATAGGATACTTTGTATTTTTAGATTCTTTCAATTCTTTCAAGCATGAAAGTAATGACATGTTTCACAGTCAGTTGGGCCCGCAGGCATTAATGGCATTCCTCTTGATACTGGTATGGGGCCCAGCTCACACTCTCAAGCTTTGGGATCTGGTTTGTGTAGAAGATCATGTGTCCCTATCAACAGGTTTTGAAAAAGTTTCAGTCTGGGGTCAACAGAGAGGGAAACATGAGGACGCGTGGATGAGGACGCGTGGCCTGGGTGGCTTTGGGAGTCATTTCCCCAAAGACCTCAAATTCTAGTCCATCTCGTTTCCCTCCTTGGTGGCAGTATGCAAATTTGGATTGGAAAAAAATTCCATCCTTTAGAGTGAACCGTGGTCGTTCTGTCACGTTCTGCCAAGACAATTCTTTCATTCATGATGTTTTTTCTGGAATAGACTACTGTTTCTATTGTAGTCTCTGCCCATCAGAGACATACAACCAGGGCTGTTAACATCAGTAATTGTAAAAAATGTGTTGGTTATGAAAGAGAGTCTGTCTCGTTCAGCTGTAACTAACCTGCATGTTAGCTGTTGATATCAGATGATGTCAAAAACAGAGGCTGTGGCGCCCTCGCGGAACACAATATGTCGTTTACCCCGCATCCTGGTAGCAGATGTTGGGATCAGGAGTTAAGGAAGTCTCTGTTTCTGTGCTTGTTGTTAATATATTCAGTAAAAGATAGTTGTTAGGATAAAAGTGTGTCTAAACTGTAGTACTGAGTACAGGATGGTGAAGTAGGAGAGTGCTATGCTCTTGTTACTGAGAGGAAGAACATGAGATGTTGATGCTCTTGTAAACCATTTGTCAGAGTGGGGGCAAAGACAGGTCAATGTGTTTTAGGTCAGGATACAGGAAGACACAACATGGGATAGGAAGGCATAAGGAACATATGTTGTTTTCACAAGACAACTATGAAAATGCTTTCTGTGTAAGTATTGAATGTATCTCCAACTTCTTCAGGGCTTTGCCTGCTGTAGGTGATACATGCTCTTGTGAATTTGTGTCAATAAAGATTAGTTCGGTATACAACTGTGTAGTTTGGTGTGTCCTAGCACCGATTACCGGAAAATCCGTATTACCAAAGCTGGTGGCAGCGTTCACACCATGTTCAGTTCAATCCAGTTACCAGCCCCCATTTGGGTGGTTCAAAGGTTTATTACAGTATTTTTTCATTAACTCACACACCTAAAGTCAACAGTGTATTAGGCTATTCATTGCGATTGAAAATTATATAATGAATAAGCAAATGCTTTCCAATTCCTTTACAACAGAACTAGTCTAACCACTACAACTACAAAAGCTTCTGATCACGTCTCCACTTTTTGCTTGTGCAAATACCTGTCCATTCTATTACCGCAGAAAATACCCAGTGGAAACAGTATTAAGCTCAAAAATACCTATGAAATGTATCCTAGAAGACATGCAGTTACGAGAGATGCATGCAAACACACTGCAAATTTTAGAAAATATGAATAATAGAATATAAATTATAATACATATCCCTTTCGATTTTCTTATACTCTCATTTATATTGTAATTGCTAACACTTTCCTACTATTGAAAGTGACAAGAGAAGACAAACAGAACATTATTTATGCAGGCCAAAATAACATAGGCTATCTGCGTGATCTGTACAATATACCATGCGCACAACACACCGGGGAGCTGGGTTAGGAGTTAGGAGTTATTGTGAAGGATCAACAACTCAAATAGGCCCATTGTTAGCTAATTAGGTACATAAAATGCGCAAGCAAACATGTGCACACACCGGTCAGTACCGATAAGAAATTAAATCTATTAGAATTCTAGAATTGTTATTGGGGTAAGCCTCTCTGTCTCTTAGGAGTCTCCCGCCAAGCCCCACTTTAATCGGGATAATTTTGAGAAATGTATTATATTTTGGTAGTATCCATATAGGAGAGGTTGGCAGCAACAATACCTAAAGCTGGATACATGGTCCTTCATTTCAACAACTGTTTATTGCTGCAGTTTGAAAACAAGTTGTCAAAATCTACTCTCAGTCTAGCCTACATGAGGTTGAGTCTAGCCTGGTTAATCTTATGTGTATGTCTAGCAATAAAATGTACATGGATGAAAAATTTAAAGTTTTTGCTCTCCAGTAACAGAGTTCCAGGAACAGAGTTCCAGGAACTTAATCAGCATCAGTGACATGTTTTCATGACGTGGTTCATATTGACTCACCTTCTATGTAGTCTGAAAAGATCCTTCAAGATCAGGAAGTTCTGTACAGATTTTAGTTGTTGATAACACTTGCCTTGATGACTAATAAGATAATCAGTCAGTATGCAAATGAAAAATGTGGTTAGAAAATATGCCACCATAAGGTGTAGTTTTTTATGTGTTGATATTTTGTGTTTTTTTTCTTGATGCGGCATTTATCTTACTTTTGTTGTACACATCCCCAGACAAACAACAGTATACTTAAAGTGTATTATTTTTTAACCACTTGTGTTCTATTTTAATGTGCAAAATAGTATTAAAATATTAAGTAAGTGCTATATAAATAGTTATAAGTATACTTTAGTGTGTTAAAATGGACCCACTTATTTCTTACTTTAGTATACTTAGAATGCATTACTGGAAATAACATGTTAGCACCTTAAAAAAACCCTAAAATATTTGAATATATTATATATTTATATCCATTTGGAGTAAATTCGAAGTGTACTGAAATGATATTTCCAATTATGTTTGATTATTTTGGAACCACTTATGTTGTAGTTGGAAATGCCTATACATATATATATATATATATATATATATATATATATATATATATATATATATATATATATATATATATATA
>JACXGI010008561.1:0-16922 GCA_016801175.1 Esox masquinongy | reverse complement strand
GGTAAGATGATTTTGACTTTGATTCGAACTTGTGCATCTCATCAATTATGTTTTACTAATACAACTGTTGATGCCAAATAATGTGATTGGGAAAGCATCTTGATTTTTATGCTGCCTAGAAATTACAAGTGCATGAATTACAGATTAGAAGGTATTTTAATTACAGAATTGGCTCAAATTTGTCAGCATTGACTCACCCAATGCTTCATGGTTTAGGAATAACATTTACCACCCTTTGTAGCATAGCCTACAATACACACTCAAGGAATTTCCTCACAAAAATTTACACATTTATAAATATTTCATGAGCGTGATACAACTGGTCCCACCTGCATTATTAAAAATTTAAAAAATATATCTACAACATATCTGTTTTACAATTATTTCATGCTTTTAAAGAGCTCAAATATCATTTCTATGTCAGGGTTTGGCTACCGGTCAAAAATAATTGTTTTGGTAAAGTTGTGTATGAACATGTTTTCAATGTTTTACTGTTTTCCAGGATTTGGCTGGATTCCTGTTATAATTAAGAAAGGTATTTACACACTAGTATGATTTGGATTGTCTTATACGTTTTGTACATGTTTGTCAGTTGCCTAAAAGCTAGCCAGTCAAGAACTAAGGTTGCTGAAAATACAGATACTTTGATACTATCGCAATGCCAAATTTCAAAAACAGTTCTAAGCTTAATTAATCAAGCATTCAATAATACCGTAAAACAGCAAATCTCTGAGCACTCTGTACCTCTATAATGAAAATACTGTGTTTTTGCCCCATTATGTAAAATAAATTGTCGTTTACAAAAAAGTCCCTAAAGGTGATTAAAAAGAAGTCAGTCCAGTTGGAAGCAATAACAAAGAGATTTCAGGAGTGGTTATGATGAAAGGCACACATGCCCAGAGGCCCAAGCTCTTACAAAAAGAGAACAGCAGGAGCGAATTTGCATGACAAAGCAAAAGATACAACCAAGCCCATGTGCAAACGGTGCTTGAAGACGTTACAACCAAAGGAGGTAACACCTCAAATTTAGCGAAGCATTTGTCCGACAGGCACCGTGACCTCTTCAAAGAATTAGCAAAGGTTAGCATCAGGGTAGGTTATTGAATAAATGCGTCACATATAAGTTTAAAATACATGTCCTCAATGAAAATGATAGGTAAATGTGAAAGGAAGAAACTGAGCTAGCTAACTTAGCGGTAAAGTGTACGATTTAATTTAGTTTAGTTAACGTATTGCCAGCTTTGCTAGCTAGTGCAACAAGAAAAATACGCAAGTTAGATATTTTTAAAATACATTGAAAGTGTTTGACAAGAGACTTCTAGAAACGTCATGTGAACAAGAATCACAGTTTTCTTTGCTATCCTGCTCTCTCAAAGTGTAAATCAGTCAGTCAGATTCTGACCGACGTAGATGTCCATATTTGGTAGAATGAGAAAGCCATAGTCTCACTCTTGGAAAGGGATAGCCTGGATGGATCAGACATTCAGTATAGCTAAGTAAACATTTAGAAACAAAATAAAACTAAACAAGATCTCACCCTGGCCTAATTTTCTATGCACTTTCTATAATTTGTTGTACATCCGCTGTAACTTTTGTTCTGGTGTTAACATTTTTATTATTTTTAGACAAGTTGCCAAAACCTTAAAGTTAGATTGTGTAAATGTTTTGTTGAAGTAGAGGAACATGTCACATTTGACACATCTGCTGTACGCTTTCCCTGTAGATCCTTTTCTTGTGCATCTTGATTTACTGGCTGCATCAACCCTCTCTGGTAGATGCACTACGCTATACATCCTGATAGTACCTTAACCTCTGCCTCAGGAAATTCCTCATCTGATAGATCTAGTTCAGAGTCACCCTCAACTGTTTTATTTCAAATCCTCTCTGCCGTTGTCAGTGAGCTACATCTATAGAGTACATGACAGTAATATGCTCTAATTGAATGTTTTAAAAAGTCAAACTATCCTGAAAACTCACTAAATGTTTTCTTTAAGTGATTAACTACTTAAGATCTAAGAAACCAGATAAAGGGAGTTCACAACTAACTAGTGATCAATTAAAGAAAAGGGAAGAGTGTAAATTGTCAATTAAGGTCACTGGTTAGTTATGAACTCTGTTTACCTGGTCATTTAGCTCTTACTTAGGAACTTCCCAAAACTCGTGAACACAGCCTTGTACTTTTACTTTGTACTTTTTACACCTCTGAGAGGAAGCATGTATAGGTTGAACAGTGTAGGACCCAAAATCGAACCTTGTGGAACTCCACATGCAATCTTTATTTTCTCTGATTTGTGGTAACCAATGGCAACAAAAATGTTTCTGCATGTGGGGTATGTCTTAAGCCAGTTGAAAACTGAACCTGATAGTCCAACCCAATTTTGAAACCTGTCTAGAAGAATTTTGTGATCTATGGTGTCAAAGACACTTAGGTCCAGTAGTACAAGGATAGATAGCTTATTGTTGTCTGTGTTTATCATACGGTTGTTTACAACCTTTAGGAGTGCTGTTTCTGTGCTATGTTGTGTGCGGAAACCAGACTGGAATTTTTCAAAAGTAGAACTGGCATTTTTACTAAAAAACAGTTGGATAGAGATTAGTCTGTAGCTGCTTAACACTTTAACACTGCTTTTTTTAAGCAGTGGTTTTACTAAGGTAGTTTTATATACCAAGATGGCGCCGCAGATGGCCGTCTCGGTTAGCTGGTGCGCAATTTTTTGACTTATTTCGTGTGTTAAATCAGTGTTCTGTGACAATTCTCAGATTATTCTCAGAAAAGTCTCAGAGATCATAAACATCAGGGAAACAACTGCTGTGGATTTATTCCCAGATTAACTCGTAACATCAGTTGAATTACTGGACATTCCAGTCAAAGCTACATCTGCACTTTGTCAAGCAGTGAGATGCCGTCAGCAAGGTGAATGAGCTGGGGCGCTTATACGCTCAAGGCGCCGTGGACTACGGACTCCGCTACCAGGAATATTCCTCACCAACGTGCATTCCTCGCTAATGTGCATCCCTTAGCAATAAACTGGACGAATTTCCCTTGCTGTTGAGGAAAAACAGAGACCTCTCCTTATCTTGCGCCTTGTGTTTCATGGAAATGTGGCTGTGTGGATCTATACCAGACTCAGCGCTGCAATTGCCTGGTTTTTGCCAGACCGCGTAAGCGGAGCTGGCCTAGAAGAGCGAATGTCTCTTACTGAGTGACTGAGTGAGTGAGTGAGTGCCTGACTGACTGACTACCCCTTGTTAAATAGCATAGTGTTTAGAGATGCAGACTACAAAACAACAGGTCCCGCATTTGACTCCCGTCACTTTCAAAACACATTATGCCTTAGGA
Source organism: Esox masquinongy (assembly GCA_016801175.1). NCBI lineage: Eukaryota > Metazoa > Chordata > Actinopteri > Esociformes > Esocidae > Esox > Esox masquinongy. The sequence continues at coordinate 13,582 of JACXGI010008561.1, read as the reverse complement.
TTTGTTCAGGACAGACAAAAACTTTGCTGGCTTCAACCTTCTGTAGCGACGTTATAGGAAACCTAAAATGAAAAAGTTCTGATGGATATTATGATTTGTTCAGGATAGACAAACACTTCACTTGACTTCAGTTCCACATTCAACACCATAATTGAACAGCTGGCAATGTTGTCCGACAGTAGGCTGCATCCTGTGCGATTTGGGTGCAGACCATCTCTTTTAAAGAATGCCGGTCTTTCAGGTCAAAATGGTCACAAAAAAACCCTCCCGGGTGCAATGTACCTTTAGCCATGTGTCGAAGTTTAAAATCCTACTGAAGCGATCCAGACCCCTCCGATAGCAGGGGATGAGGTCAAAGATTATATTTTTTTCTAGTGTTCTTCAAATTTTTTTGGTGTTGTGTAGCTGTCCTGAAGTGGTCGACTGTCTGCGTGTGATATTGTTGGATCCAACATATATTACGATGGTTTCGACATTTGTGTACCCATCGAGGATAAGTGGCAGGCATATGTTAATGTCTAACACATGGGCACTGGAATAAGAATGAACTTTCGTTGGCCCACACAAATCTGATGGTAAATGGAGGTTCCTCACTATAGACCATCCAGCAATAATGGTAGATTTTTTGTGTCTGTCGGGTAAATTCTCGAGCTTGGGAATAGACAATGTGCAGAGTAGGCGAGTTTGGTGGAGCAGTGGTCGGTCTGGCCATGTAGGAAAGTAGATTCAAATGCATCCTGGCATCGGGTTGAGTCCTTAAGCAAGGCAATGCGCTCATGTAGCCCCTTGTTTTCCAGGTGAAGATTTATCAATCTGTCCTTAAGCCCACAAATCTCCTTGCACTTCTCACACTGATAAACAGCGAGATAATTATCCTGTCAACAAAAATATATTGCAACATATTGCAGTTCTTGCATTTCATTGCTTTTAAAGAATACAGATTGTCAGGGTCATCCTCCGTATTCGCCAGATGAGTTTAAAATTCCAGCACAAAGAAAATAGATAAAATAAATTGATCAATCAGTAAACCTTTTTTTTAAAGTAAATCCAAGTAAAAATAAATGCTAATAAAATGATAAAATCAGTAAAACAGCATAAAATCCTAATAAAAACGAAACGTTTATCCAGGGAGACAGGTTTGCGTTCCTGCAAACACACAGCCCAGGAAGTGATATCACGCTGGACTGGGCTAGAAAATTGTTGAAACAAATTGACCATATAAGTAATGACTAAAGGCATATGAATAGTCATGTAAATGTGATATCTGTTTTTAATACATTTTCAAAAATTCTAACAACCTGTGTAGATTTTCTGTAACAAAACAAAATGTGGAAAAAGTTAAGGGGTCTGAATCCTTGTTTAATACACAGTGTGATTAGATCCCGAACTACACAATTTGAGTTAGAATAACCTTTGGGATTCAACCCTGTGGGGATCCTCATGCACCCTTGACATTGGTGAGAAGAAAGAGAAACCAGTTTTGAGACCTATACTGGCCAGCAGAGAATCAGAGCTAGTAAAGGGCTGTATCAGCAACTACATCATTTACAAAGCGTGGGTTGGCCTTAAGGCATTTTCACAAACTCTGGTATGGTAAAACAACACTTTAATGATGCTGTAATATACTATACAGATGACACCACTGTGTCATTGTAATAATGCACAAATAAGAGCAATTGCATAACATTACATTAATGAGCAATACATATGAATATATTTAATTAACCTTTAATAATGTGGATGGTACCTCTTCAACACATTTATTTAATGCTTATAGAAGCATTCATATATAATTAATATAGCAGAATATATTAATTAATTTCCACTGCTTATCTCTTTCTTTTAGATGAATCGACTTGTGGTTATCATTTCGATTTGCTTTGTTCCAACTGCATACAGCAGTGAAGGCGGTAAGGGAATGTGTTGTTATTTTGTTTAACTCTAGCTATATTATTTTGTGACTACAGTTTTTTTTAGCTTAAATCATGTCTTAAATTTTTACAGAATGGTGTTACAATGATCATTCTTGTGGTAAGTAAGGGTTTCATTTTGATTCATTGTTTGTATATTAAGTATTTGGTTTGCAATTATTGTGATGGCAGTGGATAATAGAATTTAAAACCATATTTATAGTATGTATTTGCATATTATATGACTTTTATAAAACAATGGTAACATTGAAACCATGGTATGATTTATTTTATAGATGATACCACTTGGCCCACAAATTTTACAAGATTTTGCAACGGATCTCGACAGTCTCCCATCAACATTGTCTCCGCAAAAGCAATGGGAAATGTAAACCTGACATCCTTCAATTTCACAAAATACAATGACAACTCTACGATTAGTATAATAAACAACACTGGCGAAACTGGTGAGAATTAATAGAGTTTTTTCAAACCATAAAGACACATAAAGAGAATTAAATAACCAAACCAGGAAGCGTAATTCATGACATTTAACCAATTTGTTTATTTTTTCTTTCTTTTCTTTTACTTTCAGTGTTAGTGCAGCTGAAAAGTGGTGTCCAGATATCTGGTGGGGGTCTGTCTGAGACGTACGACAGCCTGCAGTTTCACCTGCACTGGGGCAATGGTACCTCAGTACCTGGGTCCGAGCACACAGTAGATGGAACTCGATACCCCATGGAGGTATAGAATGGTTCAAAGGAACATTGGGGCATTCCTTTTTTCTACCATTCTCTAGAAGTTTTCTCATTCAGTGAGGACTCCCTTTATTGACTGATGCAAGCATGGCTGAACATGGCTCCTTTTCGTCTTTTTTCCTAAACCTAACCCAGTCCTTTCAGTCATGAGGTCAAGTTTGGATAGTGCACCATGTGACAACATGTGACACCTTTCTTACTGATGGATATCAATTAGCTCCATTCATGTGTGATTCTAATATGCTTCCTCTTCTCCTTAACTTGTTCATATTCTGATTGTGCCTAAACGTTTAGACAGTTGTAAAGGTTTTATAAACACTTTGATTTTACAAGTGAATAGACAAAATCAGGTCAAGAGCTGGACAAATGACAAAGGTTGGAGGCAGGTAGAAACCTGGCTACAATGTCCTCCACTAAGGCAACCTTGGTAAATATGAGCAAAACAGCTGTGAACAACACATATTTGGTGTTCATCCTCTTGGTCTTTCATTTAAAATATTCACAAAAATCAAACCTTAAATTGAAGTAAAATTTAAAAAAGGGAAATTAATGAAACAAAGAAATACTCCAGAAATTCATCATTCTTCCAGCAGGACAATGATCCAAAGCACACCTCAAAATCAACACAAACATTGTTCACTGACCACAGAATCAAGGTTTTGCCATGGCTGAGTCCTCTGACCTAAGCCCCATAGAAAATCTGTGAGATGAGGGATGAAGAGGGGATTTCTTATGAAAGATCAAGAGGATAACTTTTTTTCACAGCCGTTTTGCTCATATTTAGAAAGGGTGCCAATAATAGTGGAGGGCACTGTATATAAAATGCCACAATTAATCAATGTCAAGGTCTGTAAAAGGTTTGTATTAAGAATTCTGATATATCTTTAATCTGAGTGATTATATTCTCCTAGTTGGCAACTGAAACATTTTGAAATTATAGTTCCATTTAAAACCCATCCCCACCAAACAGTAGAGGTGGCCGTCCAAGGAACAATTAGGGTTAATCGTATTTTTAGGAGAAAACCTTTTTTTGACGTCTCTGGTATTCTATCTAACACCTGGTCAGATGCTTTAACTACTGCTGCACCTGCGTGGTGATTATTAACTACGTGAATATGGCAAATTGTAGCTTTTGAAATGTATCACTACAATGTTAAACATTTCTAATAATGTCTGATAACATTTTTGATCAACTGTCATTCATGTAGATGCATATAGTAAATACCAAGGCTAAGTACAACCGTGACATCACTGTGGCCTCTGCAGACAGCACAGGAATAGCTGCTCTGGGCTTTTTCATAGAGGTGAGATGAATGCTTTAACCTTACTAATAATGGCAAACATTCTTTTGACTGTAGTTTTGACATTTCAATATTTTTATAATGTAAGTATTTCTCTGACAGGCTATGCCAGGTAATACCACTGGGTCACCAGCAGCCTGGAATGCTCTGACATCCTACTTGGACAACATCACTCTATTAGGTGAGGGAACAGATTTGCTTGACTTGTACTGTATATTGCAGTCGGTGACTATTGTTGAGTGTCCTTTGTTTACGTTTATTATGAGTAAGCACATCATGAGCCTGTATAATCCAGAGTCAAATTCCTCGTATGTGTACACATACCTGGCAAATAAAGCTGATTCTGATTCTGACTTCATCCTTTTAGTTTAAAATAAGCAATTCACTTGTTCCAATTTAGTAGCATATGAATTGAATATATTTACAACCCTGTTTCCCAAAAAGTTGGGACGCTGCGTAAAATGTGAAGAAAAACAGAATGCAATGATGTGCAAATCATTTAAACCCTAAATTCTATAGAAAATTGTACAAAGACAACATCAAAAGTTGAAAGTGAGAAATGTTATTGGTTCTTGAGAAATATATGCCCACTTTGAATTGGATTCCAGCAACACATTTAAAATAAGCTGGGACAGAGGCAACAAAAGACCGGTAAAGTTGTGTAATGCAACAAAAAAAAACTAGTAGAACATCTCACAACTAATTAGGTTAATTGGCAATAGGTCGTAACATGATTGGGTATAAAAAGAGCATCCCAGAGAGGATGAGTCTTTCAGAAATAATGATGGGGAGGGGTTCACCACTCTGTGAGAAGCTATGCAGGACAATAGTGCAACAATTCAAGAATAATGTATCACAACGTAAAATTGAAAAGAGTTTGGGGATCTCATCATCTACAGTACATAATATCATTAAAAGCTTCACAGAATCCGAAGAAATTTCTGTACGCACGGGACATGGCCGAAAACCAATATTGATGGCCGTGATCTTCGGGCTCTCAGGAGGCACTGCATTTAAAAACAGACATGATTCTGAAGTGGAAATCACAGCATGGGATCCGAAAACCGAAAACCATTGTCGGTGAACACAGTACGTTGCTGCATCCACAAATACAAGTTAAAACTCTACCATGCAAAGATGAAACCATATATAAACAAGATCCATAAACGCCGCCGCCTACTCTGGACCCAAGCTCATTTATGAGGGACTGAGGCGAAGTAGAAAACTTTCCTGTGGTCTAACAAATGAAAATTTGAAATTATTTTGGGGAATCATGGATGCCGCGTCCTCCAGGCTAAAGAGGAGAGGGACCATCCAGCTTGTTATCAGCACATAGTCCAAAAGCCAGCATCCGTTATGGTATGAGGGTGCATTAATGCACATGGTATGGGTGACTTGCATATCTGTGAAGGCATCATTAATGCTGAACAATATATACAGGTTTTGGGGAAACACATGCTGCCATACAGATGAAGTCTTTTTCAGGGGAGGCCTTGCTTATTTCAGCAAGACAATGTCGAAACATATTCTGCACATATTACAACAGCATGACTCCGTAGTAAAAGAGTCTGGGTGCTAAACTGGCCTGCCTGTAGTCCAGACCTGTCACCCATTGAAAACATTTGGTGCAATATGAAGCGAAAAATATGACAAAGGAGATCCCGAACTGTTGAGCAGCTGCAATCTTATATCAACCAAGAATGGAAAAACCTTTCGCTTTCAAAACAACAGCAACTGCTCTCCTCAGTTGCCAAATGGTTACAGATTATTGTTGAAAGAAAAGGTGATGCAATACAGTGGTAAACATGGCCCTGTCCTAATCGTTTTGAAACGTGTTGCTGGCATCAAATTCAAAATGTGCATGTATTTTTCCAAAAAGAATAACATTTCTCAGTTTAAACATTTGATATGATGTCTTTGTATTCAATTCAATTAAATATAGGGATAAATGATTTGCACATCATTGTATTCTATATTTGTTTGCATTTTACGCAGCGTCCCAACATTTTTGGAAATGGGGTTGTATATTACAAAAATACTCTGATCAGCCATAACATTATGACCACTGACAGGTAAAGTGAATAACACTGATAATCTCGTTATCATGGCACCTGTCAGTGGATGGGATATATTAGGCAGCAAGTGAACATTCTGTCCTCAATGTTGATGTGTTAGAAGCAGGAAAAATGGGCAAGCGTAAGGATCTGAGCGACTTTGACATCACAAACTGTGATGGCGACTGGGTCAGAGCATCTCCAAAACTGCAGCCCTTGTGGGGTGTTCTCGGTCTGCAGTGGTCAGAATCTATCAAAAGTGGCCCAAGGAAGGAAAAGCGGTGAACCGGCGACAGGTTCATGGGCGGCCAAGGCTCGTGGGGAGCAAAGGCTGGCCCGTGTGGTCTGATCCAACAGACAAGCTACTGTTGCTCAAATTGCTGAAAAAGTTATTGCTGGTACTGATAGAAAGGTGTCAGAACACATAGTGCATCACATTTTGTTGCGTATGAGGCGGCGTACTAGACCGGACCAGTACCACAGACCAGTCAGGGTGCCCATGCTGCCCCCTGTCCACCGCCTACAATGGGCACGTGAGCATCAGAACTGGAAATCTTTACTGTACATTGTGTAATTCGGTGAGAACAAAATGACATTACAACGGTCAATGGAAATGGAAATCACAGACCGATTAAGGGCTGGATTCAAACTCACACTGAAAATCAAAGTAAAACTTTAAATCACAGGCTGTTCCAACTTGCATGAATTTCAGCACGGCCACTCATAATGTGACTCAGTAGTGTGTATGGCCCCCACGTGCCTGTATGTACTCCCGACAATGTCTGGGCATGCTCCTGATGAGACGGCAGATGGTGTCCTGGAGGATCTCCTCCCAGACCTGGATCAGGGCATCAGTGAGCTCCTGGACGGTCTGTAGTGCTACTTGACGGCGTCGGATGCAACGATACATAACATCCCATAGGTTCTCAATTGGATTCAGGTCTGGGGAACGTGAGGGCCAGTCAATGGCATCAGTGCCTTCGTCAACCAGGAACTGCCTACACACTCTGGCCACATGAGGCCGGGCATTGTCCTGCACCAGGAGGAACCCAGGGCCCACTGCACCATCATAAGGTCTGATGATGGGTCTGAGGATTTCATCCTGGTACCTAACAGCAGTCAGGGTACCGTTGGCTGCCAATTCTGGTGTTCTCTGGTGAATTCCAATCGAGCTGCATGGTGCTGGGCTGTGAGCACAGGTCCCACTAGAGGATGTCGTGCCCTCATGCCACCCTCATGGAGTTTGTTTCTGACAGTTTGGTCAGAAAAAGGAACACCAGTAGCCCGCTGGAGATCATTTTCTAGGGCTCTGGCAGTGCTCCTCCTGTTCCTCCTCGCACAAAGGAGCAGATACCGGTCCTGCTGCTGGGTTGATGCCCTTGTGCTGCCCTTTCCAGCTCTCCTCGTGCAACGGCCCGTTTCCTGGTATCTCCTTCATGCTCTTGAGACTACTGGGAGACACAGCAAACCTTCTTGCGACAGCGCGTATGAATGTGCTATCCTGGAGGAGCTGGACTGCCTGTGCAACCTGAATGGGCTGCAGGTTTCACCTCATGCTACCAATAGTGACAAGGACACTAGCAAAATGTAAAACTAGAGAGGGAGAAGGAGAGAGCAATTGTCTGTGGGCACCACCTGCAAAACCATTCCCTTTTTGGGGGTTGTCATGCAGTTGCCTCTACAGTGCACCTGTTGTCACTTTCATTTGCACCTAAACAGGTGACATTGATTCACAATCACTTAAGCTTCCTAACTGGAAGGATTGATATCCCTGAAGTTTAATTGACTTGGTGTTATACTGTGATGATTACATGTTCCCTTAATTTTTTTGAGCAGTGTACATATATTTCCTTTCTTTCTTTAGACATGAGTGTGAGCATTTCTGATGCTTTTTCATTGGATGACCTACTGAATGGGGTAGACCGTACAAAATACTATCGTTACCTTGGCTCCTTGACCACTCCAAATTGTAGCGAAGCTGTGGTTTGGACTGTGTTCAAGGAAACTATCAAAGTTAGCCAGGACCTGGTAAGTTTGTACGACAATTTTTCAATTAACTGAACATCTTATGAACAATAAGAAGTAATCCAACATTTGGAACATTATATGACATTTACGATATTTAATTATCCTGAAATGAAGGTTCCATTTCTTATCCAATTTGCTTTTGAAACGTTTGTAAGGGATTTTTAACAGATTACCCTGGAAGGGACAATGTGTACTATCTACAGGTTTGGTGCAACCAATGCTGGCACTAGCCTTTTGGGGCCCCTAAAATAAATTTGATTTGGGGTCCCCTCTCCCATAGTGGTCAGGGGCTCATTAGCGGTCAGGGGCCCTAAGCGACCGCTTAAGTTGCTTATATTTAAAACCAGCCCTGAGTGCAACATAATGTAATGCAAGGTACAGTATTAAGTTCAGGATTTATTTTTAGCCAGCCTAAATTTGTGGAATGCCTGACTTCTGGAGGGTTTAAAGAGAGGTTGAAGCTGAAAAACAAAATGATTGAAGCCTTTGGGACATGAAAATGTTGACTTGATGTCTACAATCATGCAATAAATTAACCTTCTTCCCACAGATCAATCTATTCAGCACAAGACTACACATTGGAGAGTCCACCTCTGCCTTGATGACCAACGTCTACAGAAAAACGCAGGCTTCCAACGGGCGGATTGTGACCACCCAAGCCACAGTGTCAGGAGTGTCCAAAACATGTTTCTCACTTGGCCTCATGGCCTGGATGCTGCTGATGCTTTACTGGTGATGAGACACCCCACTTGGTGTCCACATAAATATCTCCATTAAACTGGTGTTATACCATGACATGACAATTGGTGGTTTACGTGAATGTGGGTCTAATTGTACTTGAGCACCATTAAATATTTTCACCATTTTGGTGTTTATGAACAAAGAATTTTGCTGAATTTTATATTCAGCTGAGGATACCAATGTTTTGTGCATGCTGCCCATTTGACTATTTTTAGCTTTCTTCCCACTACTACTTTATTACTAGTTTATTGTATTTGAGTGTGCATTAAGTGCATGGGTCTTTATAGACATACACTGGTGGCCAAAAGTTTGTAAGAATATACAGATATTGCTTTTTCGAAAGGATATTGTGAATTTTATTCACCTAAGTGGCGTTCAACTGATCACAAAATATAGTCAGGACATTACTGTTGTAAAAAACAGCACCATCACTATTTGAAAAATACATTTATGATCAAATCTAGACAGGCCCCAATTCCAGCAGCCATCACTCAGCAGCCATCACTCCAACACCTTATATTTGAGTAATTATGCTTATTTATGGACTTTTTTTTATTAATTAGTGGCAAAAACTTCAAATTAAATCAAATTTGATTTCATGTTGTAACAATAAAATGTGCTAAAATTCAAGAGGGGAGAATACTTTTGAGAGCCACTGTAGGATCAGTAGATTTGACCAATCACATCTTGACAGGTCAGTAATTACTTCAAGGAAGCGAAGGGAGGATAAAGTAATTAAAAATTTACTGGAATAGAATCCCATGTTGTAGACTGAATACAAGCCATGATAACTAAGAAAACAGATTCAGACTAAGAAAAAATGACTCTCTGGAAACACACTGTAATATGAACCATTATTCTTACCCTGTTATTTTTTAAAGGGGTCTTTTTACAATTTTACATGTGGGCTTATTTTCTTTGGGTCCCTTTTATAATTTTCTAACCCAATTTTACCCCGTAATGCCAATTTGTGCTCAAGGTCTCATCGCAGAGACCCCCATTCAAAAAGACAGCTGTGTTGCAAGAAAGTGACTTTACAGCATTTAAGCATTTGAGAGTCCCACTTTTGGCATAATTTACACTGTATATGTGCTTGCAGTTGATCCCCCCCCAAACAGTTTTTTTTTTATGTTTTGTTACAGTGAACATTTCTCACCATATTATGCTGAGTCATACTTGCTATTAACTACAATGAAATATGAAATCATATTCAGGTCTAAGAATCTCTAAAAGACAATAAACAAATCAACTAATATTGAATCCAAATCCTATCTGTATAATTTCTCTGCACTTTTTCATTATTCCACTTTCTTTTCAATCCATATTTGAAGATTTAAAGTGTTACAAACAGCATTAGTCATACATGGAGATGTGGCACAGTAATCAATTGTTTGGAGACATTATCCAGACTAAGACTATACCTGATCAGTGTTGGTTTGTGTTTTAGAGCATGTCATAACATGACTAGACACATTTTCATAATGCGTTGTGGTCACACATTGCTGGGGCTACGCTAATGTTCTCCTCAGTTTTTTCAACATTTAAAGAAATAAGGAAGGTATGTAGGTTTGAATTTCCCCTTTATGTTTACTGGTATAAACAGGGTACTGCAATTCAATACAAGTTGTGTCATGTTTAGTAACAAGGTTAACCTATCCCATTTATAAATTGGTAAACGTCCTTGTTCACTCATTAAAAAAGGGTTGTTGTGCATTTTTAGCCACTTTGTTTATTTAATCTTAATTGCCTTGGCCCAAGTCTTTCTTTTTTACTTCTTTTATCTTTACTATAAGTGTAGTGAATAAAACCAGGATATTAATTTGTAACCTCTAATCAGGGGAATTCCATCCTGCAGAATCTGTACAGGTTTTTAGCATGGCTTACTGCTGACATCTGCAGTGGATTCATTCAATTGCAGTGCTCTTTAGGGTGGTGCCACGACAAATCTGTAGGCCAATATGGAAGATTTTCACTGTACTACTATCATAAATCAAGCAAAAATGATCAGTAGACATTTGCAGTTAATGTTTAAAGTTAACCTTTCAAATAATATTTTTCTACAAAATATTATAGAAATATAATACTGAAATATCTACAGAATCAGAATGACTGACATGTTCCCCATTTAAGCTTTCTTGCCGGTCCATCTATCCGTTTGCATTGACTTATCACCTTATACACGCTTTAGACACTGACAGTACTATCCTTCTCACCCTAAACCACCCCGGACTAGCTAGCACTATACCAGTCTCATTCAGGAAGGGAAGAAGAGGACAAAATCATGATATTGTTTAGGGGCAGGATTTTACACAGTGCCCCTTTAAGGCGAGCCTGGGATTTCAGAAGCAGTTCAAGGCAGTTTATATGGAATTCTTACAATCAAAGAAAATCTGAAATATGTTGCTCTTATGTCATCTGTGTGGTAATGATTTAGCGGCTCTGAGACAGTAACTGTTTATTAATAATCAATAGAACTGGTTCTTTGATTAGACAAGAGGATTAATGGAGTATGGATGCTTAAAAACAGATAACTGTTGAAGCTAGAAATAAAGTTCAAACAAATATGAACAAGTTCACACAGATGAGACAAATCATTCTGCATTGAAATATTTATTTCAAGCTTGCCAAACGTCTATGCTAAAAAAAGAACAGGGGGTAATGTATCGTATGTCAAACAGCATACATAATATTCATTATCCCTGTATGTCAACTTGAACCTGGCCATGAACATGGTAAAAGAAGTATCAAAATTTAAAAGTCGCTATCTTCAGAATCAACATTTAAGGCATTCAAACACTGTACAATATGATGTTTCAAATATGGCTAAATAATACTTTGTAAAACAAATGTCATAAAACCTATTCTTAAATATGGTCAGATTCTATAGTTTTCACACTTTATACTCTTAAATCTGAAGTTGGGTTGCAGATGTCAGTGTTTGGTGTTGCCAAACCAAATAGAGGAAAAAACAATGCAGGTAATACATGCCGTGTTTGTAACTACATGAGATGTGGGAATGGACCAGTTGTGAAGTCATAAACGCCAACTGGACATGTTTATTTGCTTTGAACTCGTGACCAACAAGCTGCGGCAACCATCAGCTAAAATATGAATATAAAAGACAGCTATCATGATTGTAAACTAATCATACAGTAAAAAAATTTTTTTTGCTACGACCTCAGGGTGTTAATAATGTTTTGCTTTATGACCCATTATTAACAACATTTCTTGAATACTGTAGGTGAGATCAAAAGTCTATATGTGGAAAAAGTCAGATCACAGGGATGATAGACGAGTGTCCCACTAACAAAAAGCAGTTGGAATCCCATTCAAGTGGATTATTCTCAGTCACATATGATTAATTCTCACTAAACACTTGGATACAAAAGCAGCTTAAATTAGATGCTGTGTTTCGATATGGATGTCCTTTCTTAAAGGTGTAGGCCAAATTAAATAGATGACAAATGAACCATCCCTTTTACTGCAAAATATCTCATCGGGTCTTTGCAAATATAGCACAGACACCAAAGGAAAAGTTGTAATAAAGACTATTAAAAGGCAAAACCAGTAACATCTCATTTAAAGTCAAAAGTGAACGAACCAGCAATGTGCTTAGGACTTAAGGTAGGACAACCCCGAAGGGCCGTCTTTTAACCCCGAAGGGCCGTCTTTTGACTAGAAATGAAAGTTACGGATTGTTTCTTAAAAATCCAAATAGAATCAAATGTGTCAACCGGAAGGGTTATAGGTTGCCAGTAAGGGCCGAGTCCATGAGGTCATCGTCCTCATTCCGCATGTATACGGGACTGGGGCGGGAGGGCCGGTCCGAACCCATCATGGAGAGCGACGTATCGGAAGCTGAAATGGGCGACCGCGACCAGCTGTCAGCCTTCATGGGTACATGCGATATGGGCCCAGCTGACATGGATGACTTCTTCTTCTCCCTCTCTCGGTCCCTGTCCCTCTCCCGTTCCCTCTCTTTTTGCTTCTTCTTCTCCTTCTTGTGCTTCTTGTGCTTCTCCCCAGAGCTGAGAGGCATGGAGCTCATGTAATCCTGGGGGGGTAAGGGACGGATGAGCTGGTCGTCATCCGAGCTGGGGCTGTTCTGGTGGGACTTCTCGGCCACCGAGCTGCTTCCCGACTCGCTCTCGCTGTCGTGGTTGAGCGGTGTGTAGCCCGGTGAGCGGCTGTGGCTTGGGGAGGAGCGGTCGTGCTTGGGCGTGGAGCCGCTAAACAGCGGTGACGCCTTGAGACCGGAAAGCTGCGGCCGCATGGATTCCCCCGAGCCTTCGCCTGGCTTCTGCAGGGTCACCTTGGCCTTGATGCTGGGGGAGCCACCATCCGGCTTGCTGATGATGATCTTGGCTACACCGGTGCTGCTCACAGCTCCCGTTTTGGGATCGATTAGCTTCTTGTCTCCGCCGGTGCCGTCCGTCACGGACACTTTGGACTTATCACGGCCCTCTTTGTCTGACTTGTCTCGTTTGATTGGGTACTCCCCACTTTGGGAGGACATTCTGTGCTTGGAGGAGGGGCCGAGGTTTGGTGGCCCGCCCCCAGGTCCACCTCCTCCTGTCCCGCCATTGCCACCAACAGACGGGCCTCCCTCGTCATCAGGCCCCCCTCCACTGCCAACGCTCTTCAGCTTGTCTATGACGGCGGTTAGCGAGGGCTTCTTGTTGCGGCTGGGGGACTTGCCTCTTGCATTGGGGTTGTTCGCATTGTTCCCTTGTCCTCCGCCACCACCGCCGCCACCACAACCGCCACCCCCTCCTCCTCCCCCCCCCCCA
>JACXGI010008560.1:0-33257 GCA_016801175.1 Esox masquinongy | reverse complement strand
ACACAGGGAACAGGACTACACAGGGAACAGGAATACACAGGGTACAGGACCACACAGGGAACAGGGCTATAAGGGGAACAGGACTACAAGGGGAACAGGACTACACAAGGTACAGAACTACTAATTAGACTGGTAGCCTAGGTGCCACAATCCCTATGTCACTCTGATAACTGTATTATTTTTTTCGGCTGTCTACTGGACTCGACCTGGATGAATGAACAAGACACCAGTGGTCCTCCTCTCTCCCCTTGTGGTCCAGTAGTACCAGCAGTAGATAAATGTGTCTGTGTCCACGTACAGGGACTGCAGTGGTGTGTATGTGTGTGTGCGCGGTGGGGGGGGGGTGTTATTGTTGTCCAGCCTGACTAATCACCATGGCAACAGTCTTGTGAATGTATCCTGTGAGGCGCTTTGAAGTCAGATGCGCGTTGAGGAGCAAGCCGCGCTAAGACTCCTAGAGATGTCAAATTCAGTGTTACCGTTCATAATGAACCAAGGTTTCACTGTGTCTCTTTGTCCCCAGGTCGGCGTCCGGCTCCAGGAGGAAGAAGAGATGCAGGTGAGGATCCGAGTAGAGCTCAATCTGCTGCGTGATGCACGGCGCATATAGATGCCGTAGTTTAGTTTGAACCTGTTTTACAAACATGAAAATAATCCCAGAGCGGGAGACAATAGTTCAGAATTAAAGGGCATTTCCGATAGACCTTGAAGTGGACGTGATGAACTATCAAGCCCTTTTTTTATCCTTGAATTCAACAGAATGGTCGAATTTAGTCATGGCATCTGTATATCGGCTTTACAGTCAGGGAGACCCAGCCACACTAAGTAGGCTAATGCCTGCTTTTCATAGTTCACGTCTTGTTCTTTGAGTCAAGGTTAATCCCAGTGGTGAAGGACGGACAAAGATAGAAATGAAAGGAAATTAATAAATTCTTCCACTGCTTAAAGAAAACACACAGATGACTTTCCTTTTTCAGATCAGGTAGCCTGAAGAACAAACAGAAGGACAAGAACAAAACACGGAAGAGGTAACTAACCTGGGATGATGTTAAATATTCCCTAACCTAACACTTATAGTCAGAAACAGACAGATATGTAAATAAACTGCTGTATGCCATTCACTTTTCATTCTGTCTGGCATGTGTGTTTTGTCTATGTGTACATTCACCTGTGTGTGTGTGTGTGTGTGTGTGTGCGTGTGTGTGTGTCCCAACAGATCCCCTGAGGATTCCCCCAGCAGGAGGTCTCAGCGTAGAGGAAGTTGCTGTAGCTCTCGCAGTGCCTCCCTGTCCTCCACTGGCCACAGCACCTCCAAGTCCCCCGGCAGGTAGGGCCCCCCCCACCCCATGGCTCTCCACACCGACCAGCTCCAGAGGGAGATGTCTTCGCTTTAATCAGATCTATTGATGTTGCCATGAATAAAAGGTCTGCTAGAACTCTTCTATTTTATTACAGAGTCGATGAAAATGTCATGGCTGACTTTAAAAGGTCATGACAGCCTACCTACAATATATAGATGAGTCTGAAACGGCTGATAGTTACTACAGTACAGTGATGAGTCTGAAACGGCTGATAGTTACTACAGTATATAGATGAGTCTGAAACAGCTGATAGTTACTACAGTATATAGATGAGTCTGAAACACCTGATAGTCACTACAGTACAGTGATGAGTCTGAAACGGCTGATAGTTACTACAGTATATAGAGGAGTCTAAAACGGCTGATAGTTACAAGAATATATTGATAAGTCTGAAACAGCTGATAGTTAATACAGTATATAGATGAGTCTGAAACAGCTGATAGTTACTACAGTATATAGATGAGTCTGAAACACCTGATAGTCACTACAGTACAGTGATGAGTCTGAAATGGCTGATAGTTACTACAGTATATAGAGGAGTCTAAAACGGCTGATAGTTACTAGAATATATTGATGAGTCTGAAACAGCTGATAGTTACTACAGTATATAGATGAGTCTGAAACAGCTGATAGTTACTACAGTATATAGATGAGTCTGAAACAGCTGATAGTTACTACAGTATATAGATGAGTCTGAAACACCTGATAGTCACTACAGTACAGTGATGAGTCTGAAATGGCTGATAGTTACTACAGTATATAGAGGAGTCTGAAACGGCTTATAGTTACTAGAATATATTGATAAGTTTGAAACAGCTGATAGTTACTACAGTGTATAGATGAGTCTGAAACAGCTGATAGTTACTGCAGTATATAGTTGAGTCTGAAACAGCTGATAGTTACTACAGTGTATAGATGAGTCTGAAACAGCTGATAGTTACTACAGTATATAGATGTCGATGAAAATGTCATGGCTGACTTTAAAAGGTCATGACAGCCTACTTACAATATATAGATGAGTCTGAAACACCTGATAGTCACTACAGTACAGTGATGAGTCTGAAACGGCTGATAGTTACTACAGTATATAGAGGAGTCTAAAACGGCTGATAGTTACTAGAATATATTGATGAGTCTGAAACAGCTGATAGTTACTACAGTATATAGATGTCGATGAAAATGTCATGGCTGACTTTAAAAGGTCATGACAGCCTACTTACAATATATAGATGAGTCTGAAACACCTGATAGTCACTACAGTACAGTGATGAGTCTGAAACAGCTGATAGTTACTACAGTATATAGAGTGTCTGAAACGGCTGGTAGTTACTACTGTATATAGATGAGTCTGAAACGGCTGATAGTTACTACAGTATATAGAGAGTCTGAAACGGCTGGTAGTTACTACTGTATATAGATGAGTCTGAAACAGCTGATAGTTACTACAGTATATAGAGAGTCTGAAATGGCTGGTAGTTACTACTGAATATAGAGAGTCTGAAACGGCTGGTAGTTACTACTGTATATAGATGAGTCTGAAACAGCTGATAGTTACTACAGTATATAGATGAGTCTGAAACAGCTGATAGTTACTACAGTATATAGAGAGTCTGAAACGGCTGGTAGTTACTACTGTATATAGATGAGTCTGAAACGGCTGATAGTTACTACAGTATATAGAGAGTCTGAAACGGCTGGTAGTTACTACTGTATATAGATGAGTCTGAAACAGCTGATAGTTACTACAGTGTATAGAGAGTCTGAAACGGCTGGTAGTTACTACTGTATATAGATGAGTCTGAAACGGCTGGTAGTTACTACTGTATATAGATGAGTCTGAAACATCTGATAGTTACTACAGTATATAGAGAGTCTGAAACGGCTTGTAGTTACTACTGTGTATATATGAGTCTGCAACGGTTGATAGTTACTACAGTAAGGTGATGAGTCTGAAACAGTTTGTTGTTAGTACAGTGTATACAGGAATTCCAGCAGGTCTGTTCACTACTCCTGTCTGTCTGCTTCACCAGGGCCAACTCCAAGTACAAGGCAGACAGACACAGGACCTGTGTGAGCCCGTCCCCCTGTCCCGACGGTACTGTCACCTGGCACAACGGCCACGACCACACCCGCAACGGCAAGGCCAGCCGACCGAATCATGACCACCCAACGGAGGGGGAAAAAGGCCAGGAGGTATGTAGTCTCTGTTTCACCCCCTTACCCCCTCACCACACACACACACACACACACACACACACACACACACACACACACACTTTTTTCATTGTTTTCTACTGACATAGAATAACTCTTAGTTGTCCCTTTGTTTGCAGGGCAGGTTTTTGTATGTATCCAACCCCTCCAGTCTTGTTGCAACTTTTCTGTCTTCACCCGGATACTGACACATAATACACTGTAGAAGATGTTTTTATCCAAAGTGGTTCACCAGTCACGCGTGTCTGTGCAATTTTACATGCGGATGGTGCCAGGAATCAAACCAAGTACCCTGGCATTGCAATCGCCATGCTCGACACTGAGCTGCAGAGGAACGCCTATTCATGCTCTGACCTCACTGAGTGGTCAGCCTGCATGACTAGCCTAGCCTTCCTCAGGATTGCAGACAAACTGACCTGGGATCAGGGCTGCGTTTCCTCAGGATTGCAGACTGAGTTGCCATGAGCCGTTACTATCTGGCCGTGGGCGTTAGTGTAGCACCTGATGCAGGGCCGTGTCAATATGAAGGGGGAGTTTTATGGAGGGGGAGTAGTAGATCCTATTCCCTATGTAGCACACTATGTTTTCCCAAATGGCTCTGGATGTAAGTGTCCACTGTACAGAATAGCATCCTAGTGGCGATAGAGATCTTTGACATTCCGGGGTTTTCTAGTAGGTTGGAAACTTCTTGGTTTCTTTCGGGCAACAACACACTGCTCAGGGCTCAGGAAGAAAACAATGAACCCTTCAAAATGTTGGTTTTGGTACAGTTTCCACAAACTAAATAAAATGTGGAACAGTAGCTGGTTTGTGTAGAAAGTGCTTATTGATAGATTTCATGAATGCCCCGTTCCTTCAGTTTGATGCATTGTTGGCTCATTGAGGACATTTGGGAGTTGCTTCTGTGAAAAGTTGTCTTTTGATCATGCTGACAGCTTACTTTATAACAGCCATCAGTTATCACATCCATAGCTGACAAATCTGTCAAAGATGGCAATCATAATCTAAGGCTTAACAATTGTTTTTTTACATCTGAACTAAACCAACTGTACCTTACATTCTCAAGTGAGAGTGATATGATCCGTTTTGGACTGTTGGATTGTGTGGGGATTTCTGCTGAGTTTTATGTATTTTTGTTACTACACATGATGATTTCAATTTCTTGAATGTTCAGCTCAAGTGTTGCAAACGCTTCCAACTAGCACAGTCACTAGAGAAGGTTTGAACAAACAACAGGGACTTGGTACAACTACGGAAAACATAAATGTAGAACTGTTTTATGGCTTTTGTCACTGAAGCTTGCCAGACATGTTCTCTGGTTGACTCAGAATTGATTTTGTGTTCTGTCATTCTCATTCTTCCCCTACTGACTCGTTTGGAACTGTTTCCAAGCTTTGGCTCCTTTGAAAACGGTAACCCCTCCTAACCTGCTTTATTTTGATCTGTCTGTGAAACAAACACAAAGCATAACAGACTGTTTGAAATCTGTCATTCGTCACCCTCCTTTGTAAAATAAATGGATCATAAGATCTGAGGTAACATTTTATGTTTGAATCAAACTGAATCCAACTGCCAGTTTACTCTGACAATTAAACAACACACCTCATTTAAACCAGAAGGCTATAGCCACTGCGGTTTCACTTTCACTTCTAACTAAGCAACTGAATGGGGTCCAGATTAGAGCAGCTTCTGGGAAAACATCCTGCATAGAATAATGAATTACAGATGCTCCGGTTTCCTCCTCAAGCTTGCATGTGCTTATGAGAAAGGCTTCTCCCTCTCTCTCTCTCTCTTTCCCCTGTCACTGCTTGTTTTCATTCATAACTGTTTTGTTTTCTGCTTTTATCGATCTGAGTGGTATTTACCCCATGAAATAAATGCCCAATGCTCCTTCTCTGTCTCATTTATGTAAAAAGCACTCATATGCTTTGGAACTGGACCAAGTAGGTTAACTGGGTATGTGTACATTAGTTCTTTTTGTCAATACAGTTGTCTTTATGAAGCACAATGTTTTGCTCAGTTCTAGTTGCCCCTTTCCTCCAGACTTCTGAGACAGCTCCCAGACGCCGGCTGTACTCCCAGGCACTATCCCCTCCCTCTCACTTTCTCCCTATCTATCTCTATCTCTCTCTTTCACACTCTCTCTCACTCTCTATTGACTTCCTGTTTACTGTATCATGTGACCTGCATGTTGCCTCTAGGTGGCAGTATGGTCAGCCTGTTCCTGATGTTGATTTCTATTCCGTATCTCTGTGTGTTCCAAGTCGCCGGGGATTGACACGGGGAGTCTCACCAGCCAATGAGGGCGAAGTGTCTGGACGTTTGATCCAGCGGGTTGTGTTGAGGTGAAATAATCAAACGTTTGATTGGCTGGATGCTGTCAATAGTTTTGATAGTCTTTGCTTTTGGCATTAGTCTTTGGTTCATGAGACCTCTCTTGTCAATCTCCACATACAGGGGAATGCTTGTATGCATCCCTTGGTGAACATTGGTCAGACTCCCGGTGTATTTGGGAGGAGGCTCGCGCAATATTATCCATTTCGGATGCCAAACCTTTCTTGGAGATCATAGATCCAACAGAAGCTAGATCATTCTCTAGTAGCTTTGTGGTTAGCACATGTGCAGCAGCCACCTGGGTCTTTCCGTCTCCTCTATTTCTAGATCTCAGTTTGTCCTACTGTATCTGTCTGTGGCTTTTTCTTGTCGAATGGGTATCTGCTAACGTATCAAAAGCAGTGACACAATGTTGAGAACTAAATAGGACCACACATTTAGTGACATTGGTATTTTAAAGGGACCCAAGCCATTTTGAATTTGAGTGCCAGTCATATTCCCCGGGGCCCAGGACTCATGTCAATATGTTTTCCCTCGACGATGGGTCATTTTACTTAGTGTTCATTCTACGGCTAAGGCTTTGAATTAAATATTTTACTCTGTCTCCTTAACAGTCACCTTGTACTGACACGGTGCACGGTGAGAAGCCTGGTGGATCGCCGAGTCCATAAGGAAAACGTGTGAAAGAGGCCCACAGAATGTGCAGTCGGAGCAGGTTTCCGTAGCCGTCATAAAACACAATGGGTTTTGTTCTCTCATTGAGGAACGGCTCTTCCAAAATGTGTCTGGGGTCCCTTTAATTGTGCTGACTCTACTAGTTATCCATCCTAGCGGTGACAACTCCTCCCCCGGCCTCCCTCCCTCCTTCCAACACCTCCCCCTCCCGTCAGGCCATCCGTGCTGTGGTTTCCTTGTCGTTCTCCGTTGTCCTGACATGCTCTTTGATCTCCTCTTCTCTCTTGTCCTCCGTCAGCTCCGCATGCCCATCATTCCATCCATCATTCCACCCCTCCCTCTAGCGGTTTATCTAAACGATGACTTTCTTTCTGTATCATGATTAACTCTCTACACCGATCCAATTTTTACCCGCCTCTCTTTATTTGATATAACCATGTCTGCATTTAAACAAGCGAAAAAGACAGCAAATCATTGTAGTTTTTAGATTCATTTTTTTTTTTTTACTTTCAGTTTGATTTAACTTTTTTAAGTGTTGGTTTGTTTGTCCATTTACTTTCGTGTTTAGTTCGTTGGTCTGTTTGTTTACCTTCTCATTCTTAGTCGGTGGAAGACATTGGTAGCGTTGATACTAAAAGAGGTTCATTGTCTTTTTCCCATTTCGCTGCGGAGAACATTCCTTTCTCCTTTTTTTCTTTTGTTTCTTCCTTTCCTTTTGTTTTGTTGATATTGCATACGTGTCTGATTGAAATGGAAGGTAGGTACCGCTCTGCCTTGGCACGTGGTATTTATATATATATATGCAGATATGAGAATGTCAGAAGCACCCTTTAGCTTGACGTCAATGTTTCTCTATTTTTCTCTATGATTTCTCCACCAGCAAACATTAGCTTTCAGATTTTTTTTATCGTTACTTTTATCAGTTATACTTTGCTGTTAAAATTTGGATTAATTTGAATTTATCGTTCTTTTACTCTATCCTTCTTCAATAATCATAATAAATTTAGTCCAATATCCCACCCTATATGAAGCTGGTCCATTTCTTCGACCACTTCTCTCTGTTTTGGTAGAATGCATTCATTCCTGTCTGTCTGGCATCTTTCTGTTCCCTTGGTGAGATTCGTCTTATGATTTGATCATATTTATTTTCTTGATGGCTGTTTCTAACAACTGTCAACATCTGCGTCAGTGGTTGTGTGTTTTATTATATTTAAAGTTTAGATTTTATTTGACATTTTGACAAGGGTTCCTATTTTGAAGTGTCAGTTGTAGTTGAGTGGTCAGTGTTTACAGGAGATTTAATGCATGCAAGAGGACCTGCCATCTTTTGATATTTACCTAACTTGACTTTTAACCTGCTGATAATGACATCAGTTTCCCAAGGACACACCCAGAAATACATTTTCGACCCATTCACATACACACGCATGCACGCACACACACACACAACTCCTTGCCATGTGTACAGTGCTGTTACAGAAAATGCTTGCGATTTAGCTCAATGTCCTCAGCCAACCGTATACTGCAATATCATCCGCTCGTCAAAAGGCCCCCTACTTAAGTTGGTCTCCCGCACACGTGTTTTAAATAAAGCTGTCATTTTTAAAAATCACCTCCGCAAACGACTAGAAGTACATCCTATTGTGTCTGTTCTTGCAATGGACTGTCGCTTTTGCTAGAAGTAAAAAGGTCAAGCCATTGCATGAAATGCACATTAACAAAATAAAATAAAAACATATTCATGAATATTATTAAACACAGAGGTGCCTGAGGCTTACAGGGAAACCGCTACGCCACACTGAAAAAAAAGCAAACATACCGTGGCCGACCTTAACCACTGAACAGTAGACATGGAACCTCTGAACTTAACGCCACGATCACTGGTCATTCACACTGACAGTCCGCCCCGCCCTCAGGTGGACTGGGCCGCCAAGAGAGTGTGAGGTTTCCCAAACATTGTGGTTGACTCCTTCCTTCCTCTTTTCTTTTTTGATTACATTTCCGTTTATTTCCATGCATTGTCTCATGCCTCACTCAGGGAAGGGTTTTGTGTCTTTTTCTCTTGCATTTTGTGAAATCTAATGATGAACTTATGTTGCCCCACTTTTCCCTTTTCTTCATACCTTACCTACTAAAGGAGGGAATGTCACTTTATTGGTAAGTGGATGTTAACCAAAAGGGAGTTAAACAAGAGTAACGATAAAAATTGAAAAAAAAACTGAAAAAGAAAATGGGTCGCTGTTCACATCTCAGCAATTGTCTACTACAGGGGATTAAACTCCACAGAGAGAAAAAATTGAGTAGCAAAGATTTTTCTGATTCGATTTGACAATAATTGTGAATCTTTTAATTTGTTCCTTCCATTTCTGTGATGTTCCGTCAAGTTGTCTACTTTTTAATTTATTTCTGTATTGTTTCATATTTCTTTTGTTTTTTAAACCATTACTAAAACCTGAAGAAGTCCTCCTTTTATACTCTACGACATCTGTATCTCTGTTTTCTCTCTACTCCTCTCTCTCTCTCTCTGCTCTTTAATTTCATTTGATTCATAATTTTATATTTTCCCCCCTTTCTTTCTCTTCCTGTTCTAGTATTTTTTGGTTTCTTTCTGGGGATTTGGATTTCCTTGTCTCATTATGGTTTTGCATGCCAAGTACTGCATGCGTTGCACCATAGAGGACTGTCTATAAGCCATTTCCAGAAAAAAATAGACCTTTTCTTTTAGATGTTGACCCTCTTTTGCCAAGTACCACCGTAGCGCTCAAACACTCCACCGTGGTAAACTCTAAGACCATCTTTTCCTTTTTTCTTTTTTTTTCTTTGTCGTTTTTTTCCGTTTGTCGGTTATAATTTCTCTACAGAAGCTGAGAACGATAACCGCCACCACCCCAGGAGCCCAGGCAACCGTGACGTTAGCACAACTTGGAGGAGACCATAAGACCCACACTGCCCTCTACAGGACCCCTGGAGGTACTGCAGCCCAGACTGGACTGGCCGGAGATACTCTACAAGGGGACGAGAGGCTGATTATGGGCTTGGGATCGTCTGGGAAACAGGGAGGTCACAAAGCCTACAGAGCCCAAGGGAAAAGTTCCCATTCGCCGGCTAACAGCAGTGACTCCGCCCACTCCCAACATAACCCGCCTCCTCACAGAGGGAGGAGTTCTCGCCAGAAGAAGTAAGTGTAATTGTTGACACTGTACTGTCATTACCTCTGCCTGTCCTTTAGCTGGTGCCTCAGTCCAGGGTGGAGCTGTAGGCATGGCACCTCTCAATTATTCTTTCTTTTTCACAACAATAACAGGTTGATTTTTGGAAAATTAAAAAAAAAAAAAAAAAAAACACTTAAAAATAAATAAATAAATAACCCTTTTTTTTTTACTATGCCCCGACTTTCCCCAACGCTTTACATTTCTTTACATGAAGTTATCTCCAGAAGTATTTAGACGATGACCCATTTTTTGTCATTGTCCAAATATTTATAGAGTACACTGCATCTTACAGTGTTGATGTCCCTCTCTCCTGTGCTACCAGTAACCGACTGATACCTGTTTACTTCAGGTCTAAAGGAAGCCACTCATCCAAGCGGCACCGTCGTGGGGGGCGGGGTCAAGCTCGTCACCGGAGTCCGTCTGGGTCCCCCGGGCGACAGCGCCACACGTCTGAGTCAGGAAGGAAGAAGAGTGAGTCCCGGGGTCGGGGCGGCGTGGGACTCCGGCAGCGCAGCAGCTCCTGGAGCTCGGGGCGGTCCTCGTCACGCTCCGTGTCCAGAGAGAGAGGACCCAGCAAGGCCAAGTCTCCGCACCCTCACCCCCGACAGAACAACTCCAGGTGAGGGAAGAGCGCCCGTGGAATGATCCAAAATTGGTCTGACAGTTACCTACTCTTGTTAGCTTGAGGACAGCTGGTTTTCCACGTCACCCTGGAGGGCCAATCTCTTCATTCTTCTGTTCAGTACATGAAGCGTATTAGCATCGGGGCTGTGCACAGACCTTTCGAGAGGTATGTGCTGAAACTGAAAAAACAGACAAAGTTTTCGGCTCACACGTATGGACAATGTGTCAAAGTCACACGTGCCCGGTGGTGTGTGTAACGCAAGTCACAGAGACAGACGGGCACACGCCAACTAGAATGGGCTCTCTAGAGCAAAGGGGCATGTGCTCTGCACAGGTCGAGTCTTACCTGGGCACGTGCTTGATATGCACATTTGTTTTCTTTTCCACCAGGGAGAGAGACAGTCCTCACCACTCAGATGTTGAGCGTGCCCGTCGGCGCTCACGGAGCTACTCCCCCATCAGGAAAAGGAGACGAGACTCTCCCAGCTTCATGGAGGCTCGCAGGATCACCAGGTAAGAGGGCCTCATCCAAAGTTCTCAAGTGCAAATATTAGTCTAACGTAACATAAATACTGTATATACCATTTTGTTGCAAGACTTGGAAGTGTGGTAACGCAAGACTAACTTTCAAATAAATTAAGTTCAGTCAGCAGTCACGGTCTCCCTGACAGCAGAATACAAGTGTAACACGGACATCTGGGGGAAAGGTTTCTTTGGGTTTTGCTCAGGCTTTATTTCAGAAGGGTTTAGACTTTGCCACAAAAGGGTTCAGACTATTACAGAATGGTTCAGATTATTACAGAACTGTTCAGACTATTACAGAAGGATTTAGATCTTATTACAGGAGGGTTCAGACTTTGCCACAAAAGTGTTCAGACTATTACAGAAGGGATAAGACTTGATTATAAATTGGATGTGTGCCACCTTTGGCACATTGTTGCCGTAATATTTATGGTGGTACTTTTCTGTAAAAATGCAGGTGAACTGTTCTGTCAATTCTCTTTCACTCCTGTACGAAGGATGAGTCCCCTCATCGCCAAGACAACGGAATGCTGTTGAGCTGCAGGCTAGGTTACCATGGTAACCCTCCTAGTCCTCCTGCCTGGAGGCAGGTGAAGCAGCCAGTGGAGCAGACGTCTTGAGAGTAACACTGCCCCCTCTTCCTCTCTCCCTCTTTCCAGCCGCTCTTACTTTTCTAAATCCACTTGTGTTAACTCACACCAGCACTAGAGAGACCGTCGCAGATGTGTACTAATGATGTAAACCGGGCTTGTTAAAGTGGGGGCTATCAAGGTCTGCCTCCTCAGGAGTAATGTCCACCTTGAACTTTAGCAAGCAAGCAAGTCTATTTATATAGCACGGTTCATACACAGAAACAATTCAATGTGCTTTACAATGAAAAGAAACCTATAGAAATGCAGTAGAATAAAAACAGTCAGATTGTTACAATTCTCTAACCACCCTCCAGGGGGACTCTCCACCCCGGTATCTCAATCCTCGCGCTCCAGCGCTTGGATAAACTCGTCAGTCCTTTTGTGAGATAATACCCTGCATCGATGTCTAAACAGCAGCACAAGACCTTGCATTATCCGTCATCCACAGATTGTTACATTTACACAGAGGTTATTCCTCTGATATCACCTTTATTTGTATTTGTGGATCTACAAAGATGCTAAGGACATTTCTTTGAAAATGTTCTGCATTTACAATCCACATGAAAGGGTTCCAATAAATAGCCTGCTCTTCTGGTTGAAGATGCACCTTGATATCCCTGTTTGTTTATAGCTAACCTTCAGACAACGCTCTGTTCTTCCACTGGCTAACAGCTCTTAACTCACCAGCAGCAACCTCTCAAACTTCTTCAATGGCCACTTAGGTTGCATTTTTGGGGTCCACTAACCAGGCAATCTCACCGCTCTGAACTAACTAACATGTGTTTCTTTATCCATGTGTGTGTGTGTGTGTGTGTGTGTTAATGCCTGCAACCTAACACTTAAAGCTCCTCTCTTTCAGCACTTGTCAATCAGACTGCAGAACCTAACAAATGTATATAATTATAATCAATGTTTGCCAGTTCCTCCAGTGTGCTTCTAACAACACATAACCAAGTGCCTGGTTGCTGTCCCAGAAGTGTTGTACACATAAGTTATAGAGTTGGCAATGCATAGTACATTTATTTAAAAAATATATATTTTCGTAAATATATATATATATATATATATATATATATATATATATATATATATGTATGTTGCAAAACCTACAGCACTATTGAACTACACAGTGATTTATCAAATACAGCTCCGGAAAAAATGAAGAGCCACTGCCCCCTCTTCCTCTCTGCACCTTTTTCTTTCCTTCCCAAAAAAGTTGAAAAGGAAAGTTTTGAGTGAGGAACAGAAGCGTTCAATTTGCAGTGGTCTCTTAATTTTCACCCTTCTGTTCCTCACTCAAAACTTTCCTTTTCGACTTTTTTGGAAAGGAAAGAAAAAGGTGCAGTGGTCTCTTAATTTTTTCCGGAGCTGTATATTCAGCAGCTATTTGGTCAGCTGTCAGAAAGTTGGTCCTCCTGACATCAACTTACCTGAAGATCTTTATGTCCTGTCTTACCTCAACCTCCTCTCCCGCCTCCTCTCTCGTCAGCGCTCGGAAACGGCCTATCCCCTACTACCGCCCAAGCCCCTCCTCCTCCAGCTCCACGTCAAGCCCCTCCCACTCGGAGAGGAGTCGCAGCCGGAGCTACGACAGCTACAGCAGCTACAGTCGCGGTGCAAGCCGCTCGCGAAGCCCCAGCCACAATCACAGCTACTACAGCCGGAGCAGCTACGACAGCCCGGGCTTCTGAGGAGGAGGGAGGAGAAGAAAGGAGGTGGATGGTGAAGGGTGGGGGGTGGAGACAGAAATAGAGAGGGGTAGAGAGAGAGAGAGAGATTAGAGAAGATAAATCATGTCCCTGATTGGTCCAAAAAAGGGCCAGACCTTCTCTGTCCTTTTTTACCTCCTCGGTCTCCATTCTTCAGTTAACGAGGGTTGATCCGGGTCTGGATCAAAACAACTGTTTTCAAATTACAGCACATTTATCTGAAACATCGACTTGTCCTCAGCTGTGGATGCAACACACTATTTATTTGAAAGAACATTTCTCGGATCATGGTTTTAGAAAATAATTAACAAAGCCTGAAGAACAAGTATGTCAGCACTTTCTCTATATACTTCCACAGAGCAAAGGTAACCAAAAAAAAGGAAAAACATTCCAGCAAAAGAATACTTTGGTCTTTAAGAGACAAATGGAAAGTAATCAAGTGAAATCTTACAGCAACAGGGACAGTAGGTCTCTCGTTACATCATTTCCCCAAAGACAATGCTCTATTCTTGGACCAGAGAGATCAACAGAAGCGATAAAGAACAAAAAAAAAGTGGGCTGACGATTTAGCACTTAGGGAGATTTTTTCTTTATAAAGGATGTATATAATGACTGTCAGGATGTATAGACTGTTCTTAACTGTAAGTTCTGGCTTGTAAACTATGCACTGTATATTCCATGTGGATTTGAAGAGGTTGTGATTTGATGGAGACTTGGCATGATGATGCACCAGGAGGGCTGCTGCTTCACCAGAAAGCCCTGCTGGCTGCCTGTGTTTTTATGTCCCAAGGTGCATATGTCCCTGTCACTGTTGTACTACATGTCCCAGGGAGCTTCTGTTCCTGTCACTGTTGTACTACAGGTCCCAGGGTGCATCTGTCTTCTCTCCAACCGTTCTGACAGAGGCACAAAGGGACATAAAAAAATATGATTTATTAGTACGTCCTCTTGTCCCTATTCCACTATTTATTCTATTAAGACTAGAAACGTGCATTCTACTTTATTCTGTTTAGACTACTAATGTGCATTCTACTGTTCCGCTCCTAAACTGACCAGTAACATGACGTCCCTGCGTGAAGATGAAACCTTCTGCAAAAGCATTTCATGCAATCAATCTTTTATCCACGGCTGTTTATTTAATCATCTATTCCAGTAATTTATCTATTTATTAAGTTATTTATTTATTTTTTATTTATTTTATTATGTGTTTATTTCGTCTCATCGAGTGTTTTCAAAGCAATTACAAGAATTGTGTCTTTGAGGTACTTATATATAATGGGAGAATTGCTGCAAATGTACTCCCATTTCTGAATATACAGTACGGCCGTTGATGTTTTAAACCAAATCCTTTTGTTTTGTGATGAACGCTTCAGCTTCCTTTAAGAATAGGTGAGTAAGCAAGCGCTGAAGGTACTGTAGATTCTTTTTGTGGTGGCTAGCTTCCCTTACCTGATATGTGTCGTGATGCTCTTACAAATGGTTAACAGTACTGAAACACAGACTGAGCCACAGTTACTCCCAGGTAGGGGGCAGAGTCCTGGACGCTTTTTCCAAATTCACAGGTTTTTCCGGAAATCATTACGGGTCATGGGTAGACAATCTGTAATCCTTCATCGAGGATTTCTAGGAAAACCAGTGAATTTGATGTAAAGGTTTCCTTCTGACGCAAATTGTTCTGGTTCTCTGGGTCGGTGCTGCGGTGCGGGACCGCCTCGGACAGGCTAGGACTCCGCAGGGTCGGGAAAACCCTCCTACAGTCCAAAGTGTTCATCAGGCCTGAAACCCTTTACCTGCAGAAAAGGTTGTGTTGATTAGGCCAGTTTGTTGCTGGTGCGACCAATCACATTGCTGCTGCTATGACAGGCTGGTCCTACCTCCTGCACCTGTACAGGATGACCCTAAACCAAACTACGTAAGAGACGAACGGCCCTCCCAAAACCTGTTAGCACTGGGACACCGACAGTCCCACTGGAAGCCAGTCATGTCCCCTGCCTCAGTTTAGCTGCTGGCGATGGTGCAATCAGGGAACGCCCTCAGTCTTCCTTCCCATTCGTCGAGCCTCCTGTCACTCATGCTGTGTCATGTAACCTAGCAAAACCTGTTCCGTTATTAAGATTACAGCGCTAATCTTTTGGATTGTATGAAAGATGTTTAGTTGTAGTGTAGAAGTAATTATACAGGACAATAAATATAAACCAATGGAAAATGAGCTACTTGTGTCGTCGTCATTCCATGGTTTTGACCTGAAAGAAACAACTTTGGCGCCAAGGACACGCTTCACCAGAGCTTATGTCATAATTGTATGTTCTATGTCTAACTACCACCTACAGAGGGTGCTATGGCACCTATTTGCTTTATTTCGTGACAGTACTTCTGGAAACCTCTGGAATAAACTGGAATGTTATGTAACCTAGGGTACTGCTTGCTGCTCTCTCTGTCCGTCTGGGTCATACAGTCAACTTGCCATACGGTCACCTTTATGATGTACAAAGCACAGCTCCCAGTGAGTAACAATGGCATGTGTGACACTGTTGGATAATAATTGTGTTCACGACTAAACAAAGTCCAACTTAGTCCAATGGGCCTTCGCATGAAGAACAGTTAAATACCCAACACATATTAACGGTGTACATAATAAATAAAGGACGAGTGTCTTCACCGTCCCTGTTGTGCAGTGTGGTATTCTACAATCTGTTCACGTCTGGTTTTATTACTGTCTTCAGTTCCCCAGGGTTCCAGAGAGTTCCATGTATTCAAGGCTCTGTTTAGTGCTGTGTGCCTCCCAGCTTCCGTCCAGGACCTGGGGACTGTGAAGTGACCTCCGGTTGGATGCCTCACATGGTTCAGATGACTGCCAGGCTGTGGGCCGACTGCCTGAGCAGGCAGCCCGGAGCCCTTGACCCATGTACGCCGTGCACGAAGACCAGCCATGATGCAGACAAGCGCTCCTCCACTCTGGCCTGGGGGAGACTGACATGCGTGTTATAGACATTCTCCCTCCATGTACATCTATGTGCCTTATGTCTCGCCCACACAGCTGTGCATTTATTCATGCGCAATAAGACAACTAGAGCTTGCAACACTTGTGTTGTTAACTGAGATGTCGAGACAGTAGAGCACCGCCCCACCAAGGACAGTCCATTTCCTGTCTTAGAAACTCTCGTACCTGTACTGTATGTATTTACTGGATTTTCTTCTGTCACTTGTTAGTGCCATTCGTCACTAACGAGTGACATTCATCCAGTAAAGACGTTTTGGGGTCTCCAGTTGCATTTGCTGTCTTCACCTACCTGGGTTTCTTCAAGTTCTTCATATCATGAAATGGAGAGCAGAGAAGAATTGGGTGAAAAAAAATTAAAAACAAATCTTTGTCATTTCAGCCAACTATCACACGAGATATAAAATACATTGTAGACAACACAACATGTTCTTGCTACTTTCTTGAACCATTTTTGGCACAAACATGCGGTAAACATCAATCGAAGGGGAAGAGCTATGGGTTTGGTCACATAGACAGTCGCCATGGACAAATGTTTGGAACTACAAACTCATAAGTAACTCGATTTGAATCAGGAATATCTGGAACGTGGAACATCTGGAACATGTGGATGTGTTTAGTTTCACTGTACAACACCCACAAACCCATACTAGAAACCAAAAGCTAGGCAAAGGAGTCGGTGGAAAATCACTTAAAAATAAAGTCCTTAAAAAATGACAATGTAAAAGAATGTTTTCCCAAACAATAAAATAAAAATGAATACTTATTTTCCCATCTTTTGAAATAAACAAAAACAACTCCAAATCAAGCAAAACAACTCAATATAAAGCTAAATCAGTCCTACAACTCCAAAATACAAAACAATCTATGCAAAATTCATCTTGAAACAATTGCTTGGGTTAACTTTGCACTCGGGGAATTGAACACGTCATAACATAAGTTCATACGTATAACAACTGAGTTAATATGCTTGTAAAGTGGGCAGCATGAGTACAGCTCAGGACAAAACATGCAACCCTGGAGTAGAGGGTTATATTTGATTATAAAAGGTGCAGCATGAGTTGAACCAACAGCCCTGACCCTTAGGCCTGAAGTGACTGAGGGAAAGTGACATCATCCTTTTGAAACTCAAAGGCCTGCTAGAGGAGTCAGGCCCTATCAGGCTCCCATGGGCCAGAGAACCCACACAGAGAACAATGTTTAAGCAGTTGAAGAGGAAACTATGTCCTGGGCAAAGTGTAGTCACATAAGTGCATAAAAAGGTCACGTAACCTTTGGGGCAGGGCCTACTGTAATTTGACCTGGTCAAGAGCGTCTGCTAAATTATTACAATGTCAAGCCTGAGCCCGCTGATCGACCATTTATGTGTGAATGTTGAAAATACCTTGTTAACTTTCTCTCTTTGGAAAAACCTTGTTCTGTTGGCATTCAGGGGTGCTGTTCTTGGAGGATGGAATGCGTTTCCATACCCTCCAGGCCTGGGGGCAGAAACGTTCTTCTGGGCTCAGCTAAAACGTTCAGCCCCACAACATCAGTAATTTACCAACCAGACTGTTGTTACCAAGGAGATTATATTCAGTGATGGATGACAGTAACCTTTTCACCTGTTCAAAATTGACTTTGCAGAATTAAAAAACACACTACATCCCCTTTATTGTTTGATCAATTATGCATGACTATAACGGCTCTAGTTTTCTAATCTTGACAAAATAAATAATTAAAGTGCTTGGCAATATGAAATAGTTCTGTTATGAACGCGGCGTCTCAGTGATGGAGGGCTGTTTGCATTTTCGCACAAAATGTCATTTAAGCTACTGCAGAGCCTTTTACTATTATCCTACACTGTACGTCATACATTTTTCATCTTTTTTGTTTAGTTTATGATTGTGATTTCTCAATTTATATATTTTTACCAATTACCTACTAGTCTGACTTAATGGTATTTTCTTTTCCATTCTCCTTATGTGATATACAGCTCTGGAAAAAATTAAGAGACCACTGCACCTTTTTCTTTCCTTTCCAAAAAAGTTGAAAAGGAAGGTTTTGGGTGTAGTAGTCTCTTAATTTTTTCCGGAGCTGTATAGTTACCCATGAGGCTTGGATGTTCCAACAGTCAGATTCTTCTTGGCTTCACGATAATCAGAAGAATCATACATGCTTCAAGTGTAGCATCAGGTCGCTATGCATAAGATGTTTTTTCACATCCTCCCGAAAGGAGGCATTACAGAATCTCTTACATAATATTTGCCTTTTGGAAATTGATTTAATTTGATACTGTCACAGTAGCATTATTACAACATTCTCTGGGCAGGGATGCTGCCATAGAACAGATTTCTACAGCATCAGTGTTAAAGTGATTAATACATGTGTATGATTTACTTCCTGTATTGTGTCTAAAGTTGGATGACTGAGGAAATGAACACGAATACATGCACTGGTAACAGCTAAATGTGGACAATAACTCTCATCTGGAAGTGTTTGTGATGAACCAGGGCTGTAATCGGAAATTAGATATCATGAAATTAGGAAGAATCAGGTTGCATACCAGAGACAACACCGGAAACAGCAACAAAGCCAGTCAGCATTGAGCTCTCTGCCAAATGGTGTTGTTACAGGGGTGTAACTCCCCATCGGGCCAGAGAATTTTTGAATCTAATTTTTCCCCTGCGGAGATGCTTTTAAACAATAAAGCTGAAAATTATACGAAAGAAGGTCCAAGCATCCTTGAAAGAGGGGATCAACGTAATAATAAACCAATTTACAGAAGATGGAGGAAGAAGGACAAGCTTGGTGACTAAAGTTTTTCATCAAGCATTTATAACAGATCAGGACTGATTGCTTATCTGAGCAGCCATTACACATCAAGGCAATGAAACAGCGGTCACTGAGGTCATTACAAAAAACAGACTGAAATCAGGGCTGTCTGTGAGGATTATCTGACTGAGACTAGCCTTTCGGGGGTGTTTGGGATCATATCTTGTCGGATTGGTAATGATCTGAGATGTAGGCGATTTAAAGGGGTCACAAGCAGCACGGTTTCAGTGTAAGGGACCGGAAGACAGCTTATGGCAGGTGGAGTACAGGCTGGTGCTGATGGAGGACCATAACCCCCAGGAGGTTCAAAACAAACAAATCTAATTGTTTGGGGACAGACTCGGAGGGGACAACCGGACAATGAAGGTATTCCTTCGCAGACTGCCACTGTATCACCTGTAGAGGATCTGTCCTTCTAGAAAAGGTAACAGCCAGAAATACTAACATCAGCATTCAGAACACTTTCTTAGTCACGTCTCAGCAATGACGCATCCTGACTGAAGCTATGAACCCACAATTCGATTGGGTTATAAGCGTCCAGTGTTAAAGGGGCATTATGTCAAATTTTTGCATTGTGTAATAAACACCGTGTATCTGCAGAAATAGTTGGAGGCGCACCGTCTTCTGTTGTCAAATGGAAAATCGTCTCCCTCTCTACGACATGATTATCCTTCCACACGCTCCTCGAACGAGCAACGCCAGACATCGACTATCAAAAGTCCTTGATCATTTCCTGGTTGTTGAAACTTGACCCTGTACAATAAATTTCTGTTCAAGTGATGAAAAACAAGGACTGGATAGAGTAGGGACCGTTTTTAACCGTTTCTGTGAGCTATCACAAAGTGAGAGCAAATCAGGATATTCCCTTTAACATGTTGAAACCTCAGGCGTTTAGGGAAGCATAAATCATTAGAACACCAGTTGGGATTTTGACTAGAACATAGATCAGGATTTGGCCACAATAAAGTAGTATGTACGCAAGCATTTGAGAATATCACCGGCGGACATTTGAATGACTCAGAATAGGTAATCTTGTCCTACCGAAATAGCATGGAGGAAGTAACGCGTGTGTCTGTGGATGTGCGTGTCTGTGGATATGTGTACTGTACGCAAGCATGCGTGTGTGTCAGTGATGTCTGTGTCTAGTTCTGCTGAGCAGGGCTGTCTGCGCTACAACAGGCTCTCAGATTCCTCTAGCCCTGTGTCATGGCTGGGGTGGGCTTGAAGGGGGATTACTACTGGCAGCACAGGGAGGAAGGGGAGGGGGGTGGTTGGGTGGGCAGAGGGGAGGGCCTTGGATTCCATTCTAGTGCTACGTCTCCCATGAATAGACATTCTAGTTCCTTCTATAAATATCTGATCAAGCGTGGGGGGATGTGTGTGTTTGGGTTGGGGGGCGTTGAACAGGGAGGGTCAGTAACAGCACTGACGAGAGGTGGGTGGTGGCTGTGCGTATAAAAGACTTCGACCCAGGAGCAGACGGTACTTTCGGTGGACGTCTGACAGAGGTACACCAACATCAGCTCTGCTGCTCCTCTACTGCTCCTCTTCCTACAGCCACCATGACAGAGCGACGCATCCCCTTCAGTCTGCTCCGGACCCCCAGCTGGGACCCCTTCCGCGACTGGCATCAGGGCAGCCGGCTCTTCGACCAGTCCTTCGGCATGCCCGCCCTCGCAGAGGAGTTCGCCACCTTTCCCAGCACCCACTGGCCCGGCTACCTGCGCCCTGACATGTCCGTTGCCGGGTTCCTGCCCTCCATCGTGCCCCAGAGCCCCTTGATGTCCCCCCAGCAGAGTGCCATGATGCAGGCTGCCCTGATGCCCCAATCCGGGGCAACAGCTTACGCCCGCGCCCTCTCCCAGCAGCTCGGCACCGGCATGTCGGAGATCAAACAGACCCAGGAGTCTTGGAAGGTCTCCCTGGACGTCAAACACTTCTCCCCTGAGGAACTGGTGGTCAAAACCAAGGACGGCGTGGTGGAGATCACTGGTTAGTCACTCACTCTCTGGCCGGGGCTGTCAATGGCTTTCAGTCTGTTTTTGGCTTTAACGCTGTCTCTGGCTTAGACCGTCTCTGGCTTAGAATGTCTCCGTCTCTGGCTTAGACTGTCTCCGTCCCTGGCTTAGACTGTCTCCGTCTCTGGCTTAGAATCTCTTTGTTTCTGGCTTAGACTGTCTCCGTCTATGGCACTGACTGTTAACCTTGTAAGTAGTTTCCGCCTGTCCCTCTGTTTCTTTCTCATTCGGTCTGTCTTTCTGCATATTTTTCTTTCGGTCTCAGTCGCTGTCTTTCCCTGTCTCTTTGGCTCTATCTCTCACTTATTTTTTTATCCACTGATCATTAGTATGTTTTCTTGGTCTTTTGTTATACTCTGCTGTTCTCAACCTGTTAGCTGTGTCACCCTGGTGGAGCTAAGCTTATGTTTTGTAATTGTATCTCTTAGCACCACCAAGTTCCAAGTATGTATGAGTCGTATGCACAGGATACAAGGCCAAACGCATAATGACCAAGTTATTTGCAGGTTTAGATCGAACAAAAGCTAGAAAAAAGACAAATAGTAATGTGTTTCAGAGGGTAGAAACTGTAGATCGTATAGATTTGACCAACAAGGCATGTCTCCTATATCAAATACGACTGGGCAAACTCACTGTAGTGTCACACGTTTTGATGTGTTATGTCATGACATATGGTGGACATTGAGAGTCGTAGCCCTGTTCAGTTACAGGCAGTGTAACAACTCAAACTATGCCAATACAATAATGGTCTATGTCAACTGGATGAAGAGGAAGTAGACGGGGGCTGGAAAACAGCTTGGAATTGATTCCTGAGACAAAAGGCTCATTACAAACACAGAGAAATGAACACCAGTGGGAGTAGACTGGCGCTTCCCAAACTAGGGGTCACAAACCCATGTGGGGTCACCTGACTTAAAGAGGAACTGTTGTAACCTACACAGAACTGAGGTGAGATGAGTAACTTTCGGTTTGCTGGGATATGCTGTTAAATTAATCAGAGCTGTTTCTATATTGTTCCTTCCTTTACTTTGCCCTTGAAACAACACTACTTGTATCTTTACATCTATGTAATTTAACAGACAATCTCATTCTGAGAGACTTACACTAGCAAGTGCACACATTTTTATCCTGGCCTCCATGGGAATCGAACACACAACCCTGGTGTTGGTTGCAAGTGTCATGCTCTCAACAAGTGAGCTAACACAACCCCATCTGGATGCCTAGAATCTACCCTTAGATATTTTGGGGGTTTTGCCAGGAACACAAACAACTTCCACAGACCTGTATCCACAACTGTGGGGTGATGTTTTGGTTAGGGGCTGCTGATGGCGGCTGAGTGCGGCTTGGTATTAGACGTCGACAGGGCAAATACCGTGCACGCATCGCTAGCCACACAAAAGCTTAAAGGGATTTGGGGAATCTCGTCAGGAGGTGCTGAGGCTGAGACAGAAGGGGGGGCTGCGATTGCCTCCAGCACCCCTACTTCCCGCGGCTCAGCCTGTATACAAACTTTATAATCCAACTTTTATTAGGTAATCCATGAGAGAACCCAGACACTCATTCCCAGTTTATATCTGGCGTCAACATGATCCTCACGATCTTGTGTATGTTCTGACTGGACCACGTTTAGACAGGTATAGACAACAAAGGCGATTTGTGTTAGGATTGGGATCTCATATGAGTAAACAGAACAAAGGACACTTCAGATCCATATTCAAACAGGGCTTTTGTCTGCCCCTTTTTTAGGATCATCTTCAATCACAGAGAGACACAGAGAGAGAGAAATATCTCTGACTGGCTATGTCTGTGATCTGCTACTTTAAATGGACTGCTGGTCCACTTCCAGAAATTACGGAATGCACTCTCCTCTGAGAGCAGCTAAAGTGGAAGACAGTTATGATCAACAAAGAACTGTGATAAATAAAGCACTGGGACACAAACACTATACATACATATGTTTAAATATATAATTAAGGTGTATGTATCAAGGTGTGTTCCAGGATGAAGACAGTGCTGATTATCATGGTGTTCTGTGATTGTTAAGATAAACATCTGTCATGTTTAAGCCTGTATACAGTGTGTCTTCCAGAAGCATTTTGAGAACTAAGTGCCCACTTGATTACAAAGCTCCAGTGCTTCCTGAAAGCCTGGTTAAAGGCCTCCGCAGTCCTGCAGGAAAGGGGACAGCTCCCTGGGGCAACACACTCCGATTACGAGCTCAGCTGTTGTCATGACAAACACGTCCACATGAGGGGGGCAGTGATTCAGGCCAGGCACACGTATCCACAGGGACCTTTTGAAGGACATTCAGTCGGCGCAGGAGTGTATCACACGGCTTGGAAACTACTGGGCTTAAGTGTCTTGCTCAGGGACAGCACGACAGATTGTTCACCTCGATCTGGCGGTCGAACCCCTAGGCCACCCTGCCAACCAAACGCACACAGATCACGGAACAAAGAAACAATTGTAAAATCAAGAGAGAAAGAGCAGATAGACAATACATTGTCAAAATCAAACAGGAACCAAATAGGGGGTGCTGAACCAAACACTGAGTAGACCCTTGAGGAGGATATTATTACAGCAGTATGACAGGAGTCTGGAAGGAGGTGACATCTATTCTCAGCTCCTAATCAAACAGAACAGATGATTCTCCTTAATAGTGAACCAACACATCCCTGGTTATTGATGAAGTATCCACGGAACTTTCTGACAAGACATGAACAGCATCACACATAGAGCATATTTCTCTGCGAGAGCTTCAGCTCTGGACCAGTAGGGCTAAGACTGACCTGTGTGTGTGTGCGTGTGTGTATATCCACAGGTAAACATGAGGAGAGGAAAGACGAACACGGATTTGTGTCCAGATGCTTCACCAGGAAATACACGTAAGTAACACACCACCATTCCGAAGTTGACACCTGCCATTCAACCGCACGGAGTGACGGTGACACTCTTTGGTGCTCCTATCAAAGAACCTGGAAGACTGCACAAATAAACAGCTGCTGTGTAGCATATTGTAACCATTGTTCACCATGCCAAAATAGGCATCAGACACAACTGGAGTCTTCCATTTGATTCAGAGAGGTTTTCCCAAGCTTACTGCAGCTTTTGTCAGACGCTTAGAAACATGTTTTGACAACATAGGTTTGACAACCTAATGCGAACTTTGGACCACACTCCAGGAACGTTAGGCATAGTGTGCATTCTCCAGGCTTAGTCCAGACCAATGGTTCTGTTGTAACTGTGGGTGTGGTGGCTGCCTGGTTCTGTGCCTCTTTTGTCTGATTGGTCCCGGCTGTGCAGAGGGTTTTCACTGTGGCAGAGAGCAATGCCAGCAGTGGCTGGCTGCCTGGTACAGCCTTGTTACCTCGTGAGCTCAGCTCCATGGGACACTGGCGCCACCCAGGGGCCAAGGCACACCACACTCCTGGAGTCAACACTGACCCACTGGCAGGAAGTAACAATACAATTCCCAAGTGAAGAATAAAGATTTACCTATTTTAAAAAATGATCTAAATTGGAATAATTTTGAATAGAGTCAATGTCAACTTTAGTAGTATATAAAATACAATATCTAATTTGGGGCAATTTTGAGGGGTTGGATTTTTGTGTTTTTTTGTACAGTCCCAAATCAGATTATTTTAAATGTATTTAATATACTTAAATGCTAATAAAACACTTGCAATATTTACATTAAACACACTATTAAAAATTGTTTTAAGTTAGATAATTTTAAATATATTTAAAATTAATTCCCTAAAGAAGAATTTAATGGACAATTCTTTAAACCGCTTTTACAAACTTAAGATGAATTTAGCCACGTTTAGCTACAAATCAGTGTAAGTAATATGGGCGTGTTTGAATAGGAAAAAAAAAGCCCTGTTTGAATATGGATTTCCACTTGGAAAATGGAATCCCGTTTTACAGTTTCTTTTGGAAAATTTTTGGAAAAGTTGTTCATAGACAACTCCCAGATATCATCCCTCCCTGCTTAGTCTGAGCCTCACACTCATCCGTGAGCGTAGCTCATCACCCGCTCTCATCTCTCCTGCTCCAGCCTGCCCCCTATGGCCGAAACCGAGAAGGTGACCTCCACCCTGTCCCCTGACGGAGTGCTGACCGTGGAGGCGCCAATGAACAGGCCGGCCATCAAGGCAGCAGAGGTCACCATCCCTGTCACCACGTGCAGCGACAAGGCCAAGGAGGAGAAAACCTCACGCCCATAAGCACACACACACACACACACACACACGCACACACGCACACACACACGAAGAAACACACGTTTATAATAGACACAGATGACACAGACAGACAGCGTTAGGGCCGGTAGGAGGGTAGGAGACACTGATTAAGCCACATGCTATAAGCCCCGGGAAAGCACCCACCACAGGTTTTACACAGGCTCACGCCAAAGAGAGGGAGAAACAGGAGGAAAAAGGGATCGCCTTCTCATCCAACCATCCACCGATCCTCACTCGCTCTTTTACTCTCACTCACTCTCTTCTTCTGGAATGAGATCAGTGTGTTTATGTGCCCCAGCTGTGTCAACACATTGCAGTGCTTGTCCTCACACCGCAGCAATCACTATCAGCATTTACATAAAGAAAATAAAAACAATTTCCCTCAGAAAAAACAAACAGACACACACACACACACCCTCCTCATTCCTATTATGCCATTAACAGGCACTGAAAGCGATTGGATGTGTGAACAGTGACTGTGGCCATGGTGTTTCCTGTCTGTCTGCACCATCGTTATATGCTTGCTGCCTCTATCTCCCTCTCTTTCTAGCTCTCCCTCGCTCTCTCATTCTCTCTGTCTCTCTATTCGCTTAGAGACATTAACACGGCCAAGCGCAGCCAGGACGCCAGCGATAGCATGACTCCAGATAATTTGTTGTCAGTGACCGTAGCAGTAGGAAAGACAGCTCAAACTGATCCAGGACCAGGCAACTGTGACACAGCCCAGAACCCCCAATGAACCATTGGGCCGGCAGCAGCCGCAGAAACAGAATAACACTGTAATGATTGTGGTTTTGTGGTTTCACCATCCGCTGA
The DNA here is from genome assembly GCA_016801175.1 of Esox masquinongy. NCBI lineage: Eukaryota > Metazoa > Chordata > Actinopteri > Esociformes > Esocidae > Esox > Esox masquinongy. The sequence continues at coordinate 7,084 of JACXGI010008560.1, read as the reverse complement.
GTGCTGACTGACGATGGCTGAACTCATGGTCTGAATAGGCTGGTCGTCCACCCGTACAGTATCTGCCTTAGGAACCCTGTATCCATGTTAGTCGTGAATAAAGAAACATCTTAATACTTGTGTCTGTTATGTCCTCTGTCTCAGTCTCATTGCCATGTGTCGTTTACGGACGTGACGTCAGCTTCATTCGATTTTAGCGCCAGCGGCGTCCGTCTCATTACGTAACATCATGAACCCGGTGGTTGGAATCCCGCGTGCTGATTGGAGGAGAGCTGTGGCACGTGAGAACGCCAAACGCATACAGGCTTCTCCTTCTGTTCCAAATGTGTGAGTAACCGTAAGACATACTTGTATCTGATAGATGTGCGTGAACACTGCTACAAAGGGACATGACAGTATGCCTGATTGGGGTGTGACCATCGCCGAGCATGCCACACTGTGTCTGCAGCTACAGAACTCACACTGAGTGTTAAATCAGACGAACGTGCCACACTGTGTCTGCAGCTACAGAACTCACACCGAGTGTTAAATCAGACGAGCGTGCCACACTGTGTCTGCAGCTACAGAACTCACACCGAGTGTTAAATCAGACGAGCGTGCCACACTGTGTCTGCAGCTACAGAACTCACACCGAGTGTTAAATCAGACGAGCGTGCCACACTGTGTCTGCAGCTACAGAACTCACACCGAGTGTTAAATCAGACCTCTGTGGAGCAACCTGGGACTGGCAGAAGAAGAGGAAGTGGTGAGAGAAAGTGTTAAAACGTCCGCGTAAATATTTGTACCTTACACAGGCTCACACCTCACGAGCACATTAAAGGTGCCTTATGCAGCATTTAACATTTAAAATATTCGATAATAACCGTTACATACCATCAGTTAACATTAAAAAACAGTCTCTGGCAGAGTGTCATGAGTGACACTTTCCCCACTGCCATGGTTGCAAGTAAAACGTAGAAGGCCGGGACGTTTGTAGGCGTGTACTTCCTGGAAGGTGTGTGAGGTGTGGGCCAATGACAAGCTTTGTTTGGGTTCACGTTGCCTACACTGAACGCTCCAGAAACTAAAATATATGGAAGGAACGTGAGCATAAGACAAAAAAGAGGGTACATTTTGCATTTGATGGCGAGAGCTGAAGTTTTTGTGAACAGTGATGCAGAGTTGGCTACCTTTCTACTTGACCAGTAGGTTACATCGCCTCACTCAGCTACTTGGCTACATAGTCAAGGAAATCTATGTGTAAGTTACTTGATGATGACGGAGAAACAATAATACTACGTAGAAAATCATTCGATGTTCTTGTTTATTCTATTTGTATCAGTGCAGATACATTTTACGAAGGTTTCTCCAAAGTCTTTGGTTGAGACAATAAGCTAACGAGCTAATTTGTGTCCGAGCAGACACTCCTTGATTCCATTTCTTGCTGGAAAATAGTGTTACAACCTGGTGTTAACTGCAAAATGTTTTTTAAAAAACATGCTTTGTGGGTTGTTTGACTAAACCTCATGCATAAGCAAATATTGCTCGGAAGAAGCAATTAAATTGCCTTTTAGCTAGATTTAGGCTTGTGCGAACTGGTCGAAGTGCACGTATTATTGTTCCAGCTAGCGCTAGCTAGCACAATTATGGTTTTATGTTTGCTAGATAGCCATCAACGAGTCTATGAATTATGGCAGTGCATCTAACGCAATAGATAGCCCAGATGATGTTTTGATTGGTTTTGCTGTTTACTTTGTTTATTCTGTGTTCCCTAGTTATGGAAAGGGCCCATCAACTTTAACCCCATTTGAAACGAAAGTCTGTGTTCATTGTTCCAGCATCGACGGTTGGAAGTGACACTGTTTCAAACAGGTCAGTATGCTCATAGTTAGTAATGACAATGTCAGATCCTAATGGAGTTATAGAACCGATACACAACTCACTGCCGATAGGTGGCGTTAAGTTGCATAAGGCACCTTTAAGTGCTTTATTTAAAGCCACTTATCATATTAGACAGGTGATCTAAACATTTAACAGATTTCTGGATAGCCATGGAAATAGATTGCTCCTCCTTCTCCACACAGCAAGCCCGCCAGCTTTAGACCACGTACTGTCAGCCTGTGAACACGGCCAATACATTGGAACATCAGAATTGCAAGACTGCACTGATAACCAAGGCTGGTAAAGAATAATATCTGGGGTTTATGTTTGAGAAGCTTGTCAGAAAAGGCTGCTCCTCCATGTAGCATTCAAATGAGCAGCCTACTTCCAGAATGAGCATCTCCTCCCTCTGGCTTCCCCTCAGAGCAACATTAGGCATCTTCGGTTCACTGGAGAACACATCATCTTTAACGTCCAATCAATGTCTTCTTATACAAGAATGTACAGTATATGTGTCATTGCTACAGGGGGAACACTCAGTGGCCACATTCTCTCTCTCTGGGTTTAGACTTATCCACTAGCAAAGCTAGCTAGGTAACAAGTGAGTTAAGCTGTCTAGCTTGCAACGCCATCAGGGAGGGAGTTCTTTAACAGTGTGTTAAAGAAAGTTAAATACAATGAGTGAGTGATATATAACATTAATGACCCAGGGATTCAAGTTGCTGGTGTCAACGACCAAAGCACTAGTGCCGTATCAAAGTGCTTCTACCAAAAGTTTGCACGATAGCTGTAACCGAAAGTACTTGAAATGCCCATCACAAAGTCAAAACATCCACAGCCCTCAACCCACAGGTCCAAGGCACGCCTGGCATTGCGCAGCATTCATTCCCCGACAGTGGTTTCCGGACATAGTGACGGGGCAATTTTGTTCATCTGAGCAGAGAGTGATGGCGGTGCATTCTAACTAACCAGACTACTGGAGAAACATCAAGTTCTGTGTGCTCCCATTCCAGGAGTGCAGCTCCATGTTGTTCCACTTTGTTCCCTACCCACTACAGTGTATATGTGTTTGTGGGTATGTGTGCGCGCGCAGCATCGGTAAAACGATGGGCGTTCACGTTATCTGTGGTTGAGTACGTGTGTGGCATATAAGTATGTGTGGGTTGATTCCAGTGTGTGTGTGTTTCTATTAATCGGCCCAAAACATTCGGTCTGATCATCATAGGCTGAGCAGGGGGTAGTCATCCCTGGTTGGTCATACAATCCTAGGAAATTGACACCAAGTGCACGCCGTGACAACCAAGCCCTCGTTGGCTCGCATTGCTCATGTTTCCTAACACCATTCCAGCTGTGTTAATGTCACAATCAATACCTCTTTGGTCAAAAAAAATACCTGGGTCCAGGGGCCCCAAAATCCTGGGTCTGGTGACACCATTGATGCAGGGTCCTGACGGTTACAGATTTGGCACCTCATGCCAGCAGTGGTTTTAGCTATAGGCGACATGGGCAGCCGTCCAGGGCGACATCTTGCCGGGGGTGGCACCGGGCACCCACACAAAAAAATTGGAATGCTGGTATTTGCTTGATGGGTTTTCTATTGCTCATTTACGTGTCACGTCAATGATAACATGTCATCTTGTCGGAGTGGGTGCCCTGATTCTAGTTTGTACTTCTAAGGTCGCCCACTTAGAAGTACAAGATGGGGAGGGCGGCAGGTGTAGGTTGATCTCAGGTCTCCCCACTGGAAGCCTGAGATAGGGGGAGCGGGGGAATCTATCAAATAGCGTGCACCTCTAACTTTGTACAGTACTAATGGAATTAGTCAAATCAGTCACACTACGAAATGCTACCAAATAAATCACAATTAATTCATAATACTGTGAACAAATAGTGCCACAGGCATATTGTTGCATTTTTTTCTGGTTTGTACAAAATCGTTTAGAATAAAAAAACAGCCTGCACACCACCAAGGTGAATTGGTTTAGTCTTGGGGGCATGGGTAATGTATTGATACTCAAGCGCCAAATAAATAGAAATGGATAAGAAAAGGTCTAAGCCATCAGGTGCCCAGTTCAGGAAAAAGAGGAAAGAAGAGGAGAAATGTGAAAAAGATAGAGGTATGCAGCTATGTCATTTCTTTGAGTATAATATTATGCATGTAATCTAATGAAATAGGCTAGTATGACACATGTTTGTTAGCTATGTTATGTTGCTGCTATGCTATTACACAAAGGGCAACAGCATTCAGTTTTCTGTCCAACTAGCTTACATAACATTGGATATAATTTCACACACTTTCATTGTGATAATGTGTGTAGCCTGCAGCAAAATGATTACAACCTAACTAACACATTATTGACTTGGTTAACTTTCACTGGGGTGACATCATAAAGGTTTTCTGTAATTTTATTGACTAGGTCCTGAGCTCAGTAAGGGGAATTTCCAATGCTGTGGTCTAACTTAGAAGACGTCTATATTATGCTGATATTTTGTATCTTTTGTGATATTTTGACTCTTTTGGGGATATTTTGACTCTTTATGCCTAGAATTACCCAAGGGGGTTGTATGGTTCATTTGGCTCCTATCTGAAAGTTTGATAAATTGTGCATAATGACATGTATATTGAATTGTGCACCAAATGTCTAGGGTGTCAGACTCATATACGGTATCTCAATGCAAATTCAGGGGCACTTCTAAAATATTTTGGAGCACCCTCAAAAAAAATCCTTTTGAGGACTGCAGAAGGCAGTCGTATGGTAATGCTGCCAAAATGAGGGGAAAAAACAAAGGTGTCCAAGCCAGGAAATGAATCCAAGAGCTCGATTTTGAGGGGCTCACACACTGAACCTGGTTGTGGCTGATGCTGCAGAAAGTTCTGTCGATGCCACATGTTACTTTGGCATCCTACACAAACTGTACACCTTGTTCTCAGCCTCCACGTTCCAATGGGCCTTCCTAAAAAAAACATGTGGACATCACTTTGAACATGTGGACTGAGACGGGGTGGGAGAAATGACATCACTTTGAAGGTGTGGACTAAGAGAAGGTGGGAGAACTGACATCACTTTGAAGATGTGGACTGAGACGAGGTGGGAAAGTAAAGTTAAGAGTGTCCAGCCACTGAGGTATCGGGCAGCAGCAGTGAGAGGCACGGATTGAGGTGAGGGATCAAACCAAAGACCCTGTATGGCCCAGGGAGCCATACAAGCTAGAACCGCCCCTGCCTCATGCCTGCCATAACCTCTGACCCAGTCTGGTATGGTCCTGGATAAGTTCCATTCCAAAGTAAAGGAGAATCACCTGCTTGAAATTTAATTATTTCTAACTACTGCTTAAAGCTGCCAATAACATTGTCTGTGACATTTTACGATTTGTTTTTGCAGTGGAAAACAGAATACATTTTTGGGTGCCAATACTTTTGGCCACAACTGTACAGTTCATATGTTCTTATTTGGATCCCTTTTAACTTTTTGTCAAAGAAGGAGCTCTTCTTCCTGGTCTCCCAGAAAGTATCCCAATACAGCTGTTAGTAGTGAGCCATAAGAGTGAGAGCACGACAGCAATTTTGTTTCCTCCAACCTTCACTCTTCGATGACTGATGCTACACAGCTGTCCAGCTAGCCATGGGGGTGATTCAGAAGGAGGCTAGTTGTTGTTTGGTACCAACTTTCATTCTCTTCCAGTTGAAAACCCAGGCAGTGCAGCGTACTAATGCACACTCACTAGCTCTCCACTGCTCCTCGCGCTGGAGCTGTGGGGGGCTGCTATTTATAGAGACTGAGGGCTGCTATCTTTGCCCCGGGCTTCCGGAAAATTCTCTGACTACGCTGGTCAGAAATCTGATGAGCGCCAGAGCTTTTTCTGGTTCCCATTGAGGGAAAGGTTCAGGGACTATAGGTGTTGGCTAGGCAATGCTCTGCCATAGGTAGAGTGGTGGTGTGTTGACCATACACACACACACCCACACACAGTTATCTGTTTTCCCAGAACACTACTACGGACTGTGATCCAAACTCCTATTGTAGTTTCTAGCTTTGAGGAAGCTTTATTTCAAAGTCTGCTTTGGCAAGACATTGAACCTGACTTCAGCCTCTTAGCGTTTCATCTTTTTTTCTCCTTCCACATGACTCACCATTCCGCTTTCCCGTTTAATGCCCAGTTTAATTATTCATCTTTATCTGCCCCATCCAGTCGGCCCTGATCCAGAGACAGGCCTCCAGGGTTATTATACTTCATTGCCATCTCTCTGTCCTGCGCGTATGTGTGTGTGTTGATTTTAGAAATCATACAGCTTATTCTTTACTCCCCCAGATCCTCTCTCCTCCTCCGGCATTCCTCCTCCCATGTCATCCATTCTCTCCCGTCATCTATCCTCCCCAACTGGTCTGAGGGGTCTAGGTTTGGTTGGGTCTCAGAAGGCGGCAGACCTTGAAAATATGTTTATAATCGCAACGCGAAAAGTACTGTAATTTTCTCAAGTGCTCTTCCTCAGTTTCTACGCTGGAGGAAAAACCAAAAAAAGGACTCTCGCTTTCTTCACTGATTCAAGTCTACAATCGCACAAGCCTCAGTCCCCTGTGATTACACAGAGCCGCGACGCCGGTTTACTGTCTCTGACATACAGTGTAAAGAACATGTCAGGTAGAGGGTAGGTGAAGACAGTGTGCACAGTTGTTGTCTCTTCCACATCCACTCAATAAAGTCTCTCTTTGAACTCATTCACTCACCCAACTGGCCAACTGTTGAATGCCTCTGTGTCTCCTCAACACGCAGTTATAACATGCGCCTGTTGTCTAGATCTTTTCCACATTATAATTGTGCCTACTTTTGTTGACAGATGGAAACAATCAAATAAATGAACTGTGGACAAATTGTGATTAGATCTTTCAGGCCACCTCAGGAAATGGTCAAAGATGTGTCTTGTAAGGATAAACTTGAAAGTATACTAACCCTGACAAGAAAAGCATGTACATTTGGTTAGGTCATGTTTGCCCCGCCCGCTAACAGCCTAGGCCTGGCCTGTAACCATGGCATGAGTTTTAGTGAGGTCCAAAGTTTTTTGAAAATTTAAGCTAATTTATTGCACACTTCTAAAACTATACAATGTGATTTGAAGAATGGTAACATGAAGCATAAATTACCTAAGCCATTATGATTTAAATATAGGAACCTGTAATTCGCCTTAGACTGTGTGTGTATAGCAGCAGCTAAGCTGTGTTCTCCC
>JACXGI010008559.1:10673-33251 GCA_016801175.1 Esox masquinongy | reverse complement strand
AAAATGCCTGCCGATCATTCCCCTCCGAAGACGGCTCGGGCCTTGACTCCGACTCCAGTGGGGAAAACCTGTTGAAAATCTCAGTCGGCTCTAGCAGCGACCCAGGTTTAACTGGTCGACGGCATTTCTTCCCAGTGACCAAGAGAAAGTTCTTGCCCGGCTGCAGGAGCTGTGCCGGGGGGCTAACAACACTGTCGTTACTTCCTGGTGGCACAGACGCAGTTTTTTCCAGTTCTACACTAACATAATCCTTGCCTGACATTTGCGTCTGAAGCCGAGCCTCTAACTCTGCTATCTTTACCTGAAGACGATAGTTCTCCTCCGTGTTGTAGCTACAATAATTACAGTGATAAGACATAATATGGTACTTAGCTTCGGGTGTTCAGGGAGGGGTGAGTAGTTCCGTTAAATATGTCCAAATAGAGTCCCGGTGTAGAAAAGTTGGGTAAAAAGTCAACAGATAAAAATATTGCGTTGGTAAACTCTTAAAGTAGAATTTAACCAATTAGTTTATATAGAGTAAATTCGAAAAAGTTTGGCAGGTAGCCAGGTAACAGCAAGCAGCGTACAGCACGTCAACAATCCTACAATGCAATCCCACAAAGGTCATTGTAATGTAATATAGCGGCGTTACAATTTGGCTAAAACTGTTTTTTTAAAGATATCTTGCAACAAAATAGCTAGATAGCTACATTTCTTTGCCTGTTGATTAGCTAATGTTAGTTAGCTTTCAGCTGACAGGTGACTTATTTTACAGAGACTGCTGAAAATTGCACACTGCGAACAAGCAAGTCAACTGTAGCAGACGTTGTGTGGTTTCTTTGTGTACAAGTCCAACTTATGTTAAATTAAGTACAGTGTCATGACTCCCTCTGGGTCTGATCCTTCCCTTAGCCTGTCACAGCTCCAGCGGTCTATGTCGCTGGCCTTTTAGTTACCACCATTTCCCATCCATCTTGAATGAACCCTGGACTGTCTTGTTTCATGACTCACATCCGGTTCCCATTTCCTCATCAATACATGTATAAATGTTCCCTCTGTTTCCCCATGTCTTTGTGCTGTATTACGAATGTTCCATCGTGTGTGTGACAAAAATATCTGTTTTGACAATATCTGTTTTGACAGACCAGCCATATGGCTGTAGCTCTGTATGCGGGAAGTGTCCCGTTATTTCATCTTTTGTTTGTTTATGCTGCACTCAAGCAGCCCTTGTCTTTATCAGAGGTTACGTCTCCTCAGAGTGCGTCGTTTCATTGGAAATAAACCTGTTGTGTTCATCGCAATCCTGCCTGTCTCCAACTTATTATACTCACTGTGACATACAATTCAATAGTAAAGACATTTTTGAGACATTTACTTTTCCTAGAATTGGGATTTGTTGTATAAACATAATTTCTGACTTCACCTGATTTGAATATGGAGTAATGGGACTATATTCCATAGAACAACTGATTGTAGCTCAGGGGTATTCAACTCTTACTCAATAAGGTCTGGAGTGTGCTGGTTTTCTATTCTACCTCATCAATAATTGCACCCACAAGGTGTCCCAGGTCTAAACAAGTCTCTGAATAGAGGGTTGCAATGAAAAAATGGGCTGGAACTGGCTTCAAAGGCCAGAGTTGAATACCCCTGTATAGGTAAAGGCCCAACAGGGTAATGTGTTTATCCAGTTAAGTTGACTGGCACATTTTTATCTCAACTGGTGTAATTTTGAGTGAGATATATAGCAGGGAGATTTAATTTGATGCGGAGCTGTTGACCCCTCAATGTGTGACGTTGAAACAGGGGCAGGAAACAGGCGCAGGGAGAATTGAGGACACAATGATTGATAGGTGGCTGTCCCAAACCTTACAATTTAAATATAGTTCAATCAATTCAATCAATCGGCAAGTTTCAGACTGATATAATGAACATTGAACAATTTGCTGAGAAAAATAGAGGTTATATTATTTTTCTAAATTCAAAGCTTTTAAAAACATACTTTATTTACTGTTTTTCATAAACAAATATTTGATTTGCAAAAACACATTCATGAAATTGTTCAGTCGTTTTCTCTTCATTGTAAATGCATCCCTATTGTTTCAGTGGTGGAACATCTATGGGAATAGTAAGAAATACAGGAACACATTTAACTGCATGTTAATATGTCAACTCGACATATTGGAAGACGTGTGGTTAAAGTTTGGGGAATATATTCAAACCAAATGTGAGAATTTGTTGTTACTATAGGTTCTGGAATAGGACAGCCCACGCAGACGTGCAGGTCAAATTGTGCATCCTAAACATACCGGAGTGATGCTTCTGGGCCCTCCTGCTTTACATCTGACAAGATGATATCACAATGCCTGTTACATAAGTACATTCTATTAGTTGACCCTCACTCACTCACTTTAGTCAGACAGAGTATGGTCACGCAACCTCTGTAGTCAGGCCAGTGGCAAAGAACTGTTACGTCCATGCACATCTCTATTTGCCTTAACTGCACATTTAGTATTGCCATTTGTACTGCATTTGCCTTCATTGCCCATGTACACATTCCACTGGTAATATACATATACTTAATACTTGTAAATAAAAAAGTAAATTTTCTGCCCTCCTCTATTTGCACTTCTGGTTAGATGCTAGCTGCATTTCGTTTTACTGTACTTGTACTGTTCAATGACAATAAAGTTGAATCTAATCTAATCTCTCCTCAAAACAGCCCTACGGTTTGCATATGTCTGGCTCTGCGTGTCAAATTTAATAAAATCATCTTATTCTTAGTGAAAACTAACAGTGATATGCTTCCTAACAAGCCTTTTTCCAAAAAGTGCAAATTGAAGGAAATAAAATAGGTAAAATGGAAAATTAAAGATAGAAGGTATTTACAAAAGGAGTATATACATAATGACAGGATTAACTAACTTGGCTACGGTCAGAGTGTATGGGTACAGGTACGGTCATTTAGGTGTACATAGGTAATGGTATTAGTGGATAGATAAGCAAAATAGTAGTAGAAACAGTAGTAGAAACAGTAGTAGAAATAGTAGCATGAAAGGCAAAGCCATTTTGTCATGTTTGTGTAGTCACTTGGTGTTATGTAAAGGCAGTGTGGTCCTGAACAGGTACACTGGCAAAAAACAAGAGTGTTCTGTCCCCATTCTGCTGCTGCTTGTGACTGTTTTGTTAACTGAACACAAAAATCAATACATGTGGCACAGATTTGCTTGGATGAGTGTATGGTTGTCGGTAGGGTGGGTGTGTCATCGGGACTCAGCAAAAATTTCTTGTTCCCTCAATACTTTTGTTTACTTTCATGTCCAGCCCTTATTTAGCTGCACGGTTGTCCTACCATTTACTTTCGAAGACAACAAGGGCTACAAGTAAGACAAATTTGACCAATTTTTTTTTTTTACAATTTCATAACAAAAGGTAAGCCAAGCAAAAACCTGTTAAAAATGAATAGGAATTTTGAAGTTGTGGCAAAATATTATCCAATTGAGCTTATTACAGTAATATAGGTGCTAATCTTTTGTGTTACGTAGTTGAACAGATTACATGGATGTGTTCATAGATTAATCCTAATAGTTTCTACCTCAAACCATTTGGACTATACAGAACTTTTTCTTAGAGGAACCAGCCCCAGAACCCTCTGGGTTCCATCCTTGTTTCACAAATGCCATTCAAAACTTGCCAGCAATGGTATATGCAGTGTCTTGTAAAACGCCCCGGCTTAGGACCAAGTTAATAGATTAAATTATCCTTCAAAACAGGAGAAGTTATGAGACTTGAGGTGTCTGGCTTGTGTACAGCACTACTCAGAATTTGCTATAGAGCTATTGTTGGGCAATCTAAGCTTTATAAAGGAGATATGTTGTTCCATACAAGTAGAATGTTGTGTCCATCCCTAGATTACCCTTTAAGCTTTGAACCCCTCATTGCTTTAGAACAGAGAAAAACACTTATCACCTACCTTCGGTCTTATATAAGCGAACCACAACCACTGCTCTTGGCCATATATCACACCCCCTTATGCCTTGCTTAAAAATTACAGCTTTCAGCTAATCAACATCCTGGACACAAACTACCCATTATCATTTTGAATATAACATTTCCTTGTAAATCTATGACTGCAGTAAAGGGCATAAAACAAGAGTAGTAGTAGTATTGAACTTGTCCAGGGACAGAGAACAGAGTGTACAGCTCTAGAACGGCTGTAACCCATTTGACATAGACACAGAGTGATTAATAGATGGCCATATCAAAGTTAATCACCAGGGCCTATTGGACCCATTAGCAGAGGTTGTGACGTAGTATTATTAGCAATCTGATAGGGATCCTTGATAAGGTGGGGTTGCATAACAGACTGATATCATTCTAAAGGTAATAAGCACACGTTCAGATACTTGCCTACGATCTCCAAAAGCACACCTTTCGTTGTCTTTTAGCTAAAACTATTTCTTTTTCTACAATGACAACAGCACCAACCCTGATTGAAGCAGAACTATCCTGTACATGGTGCTGTCTTTATGATGATACTGTGTTTCAGGTGTGCACGGCCTTTGGACTCTGTATTACATTCTTACCAGTGTTTAAGGTCACTCTGCTGAATGTCCTGTTCCGACAGCTCATCTAAAAGATATTTATGGTTTACGACCAGCAAATTATGACTGGACTTGAAGCTTAAGCCAAAAAACCCATATCACTTAAGCCAGGTCATAATGGCAGGCCGAATAAAATAATTAGCCTCATGTAGATGTAGACATTTCTAGCCAACTAAGACAGTTTAAGTCAAAATTTTGAGCAAGAGGCAGTCTAACTGACAGGACAAGTGTTGCTCTTGTATGTCACTGCGGTTGGTGGGCTAAATTAGACATCTGTCTGAATTCCCTAGAATGTCAATATGTTCCCACTAGGGACAATTCTGAGAGCTATTACTGTCAAGCTGGCTAGCGGTTTGCTAATGCGTTGGGGATGGTGGACAAACTCTGAGGATCGCATGAGCTAGACAAGTTTAAACATGTCATGCCTTTTCTAAAGCGTAACCCTTCAAGATGTCATTTGTAAGATTTCCACCATACAAACACAGAAAAATGCTAATTATAATATAAAGTATATTAGGAAAATATGTTATTTAAAATATAGTACTTCACAAATGTTTTTTTATTGTTATTCTCTCTGTACTCACACTCACAGATAATGTTTTATTTTCCTCCGGTCTTTTTGTGGTTTCAGTCTCAAAGAAATTGGGAAAATGCTCTGGAGACAACTCAAATATAGGCATAACTTCAAAGCAATGAAGGAATACACACTGATATAAACCTAAAAAGGTATGGCTGTTGGCCATATTTCTCCACAATGTAAGCTCTCTATAAGGAAAAATGTGGTGGTTATGATCTTTTCGTGTATCTCTTCTGCTTTTTGCCTTCTGCTTTTTCTTCCAGCATGACAATGACCAAAAGCACATATATTCCCTTATATAATTAATAAAGTAAAGTATATTCCACATGTTGGAAAAACATAATATACCATTACCTGTATTGTTTATCTTAATCAAGGGTCCCAATTATTTGGGATGTGACCATATGATTTATGTTGACAGACAACTGGTTTCCTTAACATGATATGACCTTTTGGTGACAGTCATGAATTATGTGAGAAAGGGGGAATGCTTTCAAGCATAATGATTGATAGAGAAATCCTCATTAAGAGATACACTTGACCTCTCACTATGACTCAGGAAAGCACACATAATAATAAATTATGCTCAATAAATCATAATAAATTATGATGAACTTCACAGAAATGAATGTAAAAGTGCATTATGAGCTTGATGCTCCTTTAAAAAAAGAATCAGTGGTTGAAATCTGGTTACACAGTGATTAATGTGTGGCTGCGGAAATAAAAATGATATTGCTTGTATACTATAGTCTCATAATTTTACTTAGGGTTTCCTACCCACACTGTTTTTGTGAGCTGTTGACAATGCCCAGGTAATAAGACCAAAGTGGGCACAGCTTCAGTACTGTGCAAAAGTTTTAGGCCACATGATAACATTGTTTAAAGCTATTTATCTGGGCAATAAGTGTGTATTTGCTCATTAAAACACTATATAAATTAGAAGAAGTACAAACAGACATCAATACACTAAAAGTAAAAAGAATTGTGTCCTTGTTTGGTCTAGTGGTCTGGACTAGTGCCTGCTACACACGTACACTGCAGTCTGAGTTTGAATCTGGACAACTGCTCTTTCAACAAAACTCTCTCCTCTTCTTTCCACACTTTCTTGTCACAATAAGGCATAGAAATTCCTAAGAAAAAAGCAACAAAACTTTCTTGGTAGGTAATTGATATTTTGTGCAATAGCAAGATACCTTATAATAAATCTATTACCTTTTGGACAACATAAGGACTTTGTCCTCTTTTTTATTGTATTTATGCTTATTTGTATTCATTATAAGGTTGTATAATGTTTAAAAGCAAGCATACACTGTCCAAATAAAATTGCTGAGTCAAGCATAATGGCAACGCGAACATCCACAAAGAGTGGGAAAGTGACACATTTAAATGGTACAGATTACACACTTTAAACCTACTTTGTGTTAGTCATTCAAAAGGCCAGCTCATGTAATGTGCAAGGATTGCTGATTTAAAGAATATATTTTTCTACAGCTCCGGAAAAAATTAAGAGACCTCTCTTAATTTTTTCCAGAGCTGTATATCTCCCCAGATTTTTCCTTGAGGAAACCCAATGTCCTAAGATCCCAGTTTCAGATTGAGTCAAACCCACTACCGATACAGTAACCTTAACGTGTAAACAGATACACCCATCCGACCCCAGACATAGTGGCAGATATGACATCTAAGCCAGTAGGAGAGGGAAAGCTTATGAAACGGCCTACAAGAGCACCATAACAAGTAGCGTGAAAAAAGGCCAGACACTGACTGATATAAAAAGGCTGGTAAAATACCTATAGAGCAATTATGGGTGTTCCTCAGTTTTATGTGACTATACAGACTCTTAATATCGCGATGGTAATTTAAATGCCAGAAAAATGTAAATTATATTGTTTCACTGTAGTAAAAATTTTTATAAGAACAGATTACCTTAAATTTCAGCATCTTTCAGTTTATAAAATTATAATTCCTCTCAAATCTCTCATTGCTGTTTCCATTAGCATTTTTACTGGTTGCACAATGTTATCATAATGGGAAACATTGCTTAAGCTCTGGGAAGAGTGAAATGGACTGAAGATATAGCTTAACAAATTTTTTGGGCCGGTTTCGCAGACACGGATTAAGCATAGTCTAGGACAAAAAAATCAAGTTTAATAGAAAACCCCATTGAGCTTGTTGTGAAAGTCTTTTTTGTTTTATCAGTTTAAAACTGGTGTTGGTATTAGTCCAGCACATTGTATGGTAGGGGGATGAGTTGACTGTTCTATGCTTGGTAGGGAAGGTGAATAAAAGTCATTTACAGCAAGTAAACTTGTTTGTTGTTGATGGATTGAAAGTTCTAGCTGATGTCAGTTGTCTGGCCAACAGCAAGATGGATTATTTTTGAAATGTTCTGCAATGCAATGTTTTTTTTACTTAAAATTGGACATGGACAATTTGATTAAGACCTTTACTGAAAGTTTTTTTCTGGAAATATGACATACAATTAATGTTCGACGCATTATGTTTCTTCCCCCTTCCAATCTCTTGACTTTGAGTCCTACTCTTTGTGGATATGAATGCACATCTTAGTACGTCATAATTGCGGAGCAAGAAGCAGCAGATCATGCCTGAAGAGTAAGGCCCACAAAGTGTCTGTGTGTGTAGATTGTCTGACTCCAGACCCTGAATGAGTCACTCAGCATAAACTGGCCAGGACCAGACCATGGTGGACGTAAGAGTAGGGAGGGGTCATGTTCCCCCAGCACTGTATGCCCTCTACAGTCTAGGTCTCCATCAGCCCAGTAAACATCAACCACCAGTCAGGGTCCACAGACGTCATCCACCTATCTAGACCTCGACATTCTCTCTCTCAAACTCCATGTGTTACATTCAGTAGATCTTCTACGTGATCTTTGGGATGGGGGGTGCTATGCAAAAGGGACCTACTGCATAGCCCTACTGCATAGCCCCCCAAACTCATAACACAGCGAGCAACCTTGGCCATTGCAATCCAGGTCACAGCACTAGTGAAAGTGACGTCAAACGTGCTGTTGCTATTAGTTTTGCTTTCTCCACTGATAGCAGGCCACTTTGGCATCAGATACTCTTGACCTCCTTGAATTCCGCACCCTGGTCTGGTTTAGAGGGCAGAGACACAACTGACATACTTACCAACAGGTGTAGCAAACTGTGTTATTTATTAGTGTTCTTTAACTGGAACTGGGATTTACTATGCCTTTCACCTGTCAGGCTGTTTCCTTATATTTAGAAACCAGTTTTCCAAAGATAATGCCTCTCATCAGGGAAAACTGGTCCGTAGTCAAGGCAAACACAGGTGTGGTATAGCTGGATTGAATGCAACCTCCCCATTCAGCCACCAAAATAAAACAGAATATAAAACTGACAAGAACTTGCCCAAACAAGTACTTCAATAGGCCACACATGGGCAGACTCAAAGGGAAAATCCACTGCTAGACACAATTTGGTGTTTTTTCAGTCTCCTTACATAATTCTAAGTGATTGGAGGTGTTTCAGACATGATAATGCTCCACACCAGAATTTTTGTTGCGACTGCAAAATTCAACCAGTGACATCATTGATTGATTGAGACTTCTGTCTGATCAAAAGAACTAATGGAGTTATGTTTTTGATTGCTCTTTATACAGGTGGTGGATATATATGGTTGTACTTGTTCTTTAGAGCCATTAAATTGTTCTGGATTTGTAAACACTACAGCCTAAAGGGAGCCTTGATCCCACCCTCGTGAGTAAGCTTTTCAAAACAGGGGCAGAACTACTTTTTACAGATTTTCTGAAGGTCGCTAGCTAGTCAATTTGAGATGGCAAATCAATGCCTGTTACTGATCACTCTTTACAAGAAGCGCTGGATAATAATATCATATTACCGGACATTCGTATATAAGTAAATACAGCAGCAGTAAAATTTCCCCTAATGAGTTGATTTTAATCTCTACTACACATGCGTTCCCACTTTCCACTGACTGAAGCTGGCCTAGCTGAGTAATTAGCTACACTAGCTCAAATCTTTGGTTAATAGATAGGCGTGCAGACAGGGTTTGTGTTTGGGGACAGATTCTCTGTCTTGCTCTTTGCTCTGTGTCGTATCGAGTGACCACTAAAACTAAAACCACTAAAATCATGTTTGAGCAACACCAGCACATAAAACTACCGGAAGAACATAACAAAGCTTTGGATTCTTTTCATATTTTTGTTGATTGGTGAACCTGTGTCTGGATGGATTGATGTGCCATTTTTTAAACCTTTAGCTAAAATAGAATTTAGCACCATTCAAACGCACCATATTACGTAGCTTAGTACAAGCAAGAGCCTAATAATAGTCATGGTCTTGCAAGAATTGCAATATTTTATTTCATGTTTTGCAGAATTTTCAAAATTCTTGCAGGACAAGTCACACTCCTGGCCCGTTTGTGGAGGAAAGGTTTAGTATACATCAATCTAAAGGCGAGAGCCAGGGGAACACTAATAATCGCCTTTTTCGATCAGACAAATACAACCGTAGATATAGTCTGATCCGCCCGGGGTCGCCAAAACCAAATGGTTGTAGCTATAAACTCACGCATACCCTAGTTATCAGGATATGTTTAATTTTGAGGTAAGATGCCCACACGCTGTGCTATCACCTAAGGGTCTTCTAGGAGTAGCTGGTCAAATGGAACACTGCCTCATAGTCACCTCCATATCACCTGTACTTACAAATACGTTCCTTAAAATTAGCAGCTAAAAAATTATAAAACGTGTTCTACATGCATAAGAATCCCTGGAATAAGGAGCTGGTTTTGGTTTTACTCCAGGACGCCCACAAGCTGATATACATTGGTAAAGGTATATATGGTACACTACTGGAGGGTCAAAATAGATGTTTTTCTTCAAAAAACCCTAATATACATCTTTTCTTTTGCGGATTTTGGATACAAAATAAGCTATGCCTAAAAAACTTAAAAAACCTTCCAGATATTTCAGAAAACATGGTATGTGTTGTAGAATTCGCTTGTAAACAGAATAACTCTAAACGCACTTTCATAGTAATTGCTAATAATTTTTCATTATTTGTTTGGGACAGCTACATAGATCCTACAACAACATATAAATCTGCAACATAATATGAACATAATCAGCAATCCATCTAAAAAACAAATACATGTGTTAAACTTCCAATAATCTGAATAAAAGAAAAATGGCCTTTGGACCTGTAAAGTGTTTTAAAATGCTGGAGAGGTTTGATTTATCACATCATGATCATTGTGGAAGTAGTCCTGTCTGTTAGGAAGCCTGTAATTTGGCAGCATGTGTGGTGAATGTCAAACAGCTGATTGTTGTTGTTGCTGTTGTCAGCGAACAGCAGACTGTAGCCTATGTTGGAAAATACAATTTCAGAAAGAATCAGTGATAGAGGAAAGTATGTGTACTACAATTCTCCCCTCATATTGTACAGTCCGTCACTTGATCTCATTTGCCTACGCTATAATTGGTTGCATTTAAGACAGGATGTTTGTTTTTCATTGATCTCTGTGATCCCGGCATATAAACTGAGTATAGTTGATAAAAAAAAATATATATAAATAGGATATGGAAGCCCATTATTGAAGGAAACAAAAGTTATTTTTGAAGGGAAAAGACAGTTTTTAATTCTATGAAGTTGTCAGAACGTTTCGTGCTAGCTGGCTCGTTTCACAGGCCTCAGTAGTTAAGCCATGCCTGTGGTGTGAGGCAGCCTTCCTTACATACTTTCCATATTAACCTACCGAGCTCAGCATTTTCCAATCCCGGAAAGCGGATTTGGCCAAGCAACAAAGGCTCTACTGCCACTAGGAAATAACGGCTTCCAATACGGCTTCCAAATAACGGCTTCCAGGGGGCTCAGGTAAGACCAAGAGGTTTCTCTGGGAGATTGCCATAGCAACTACTCGCATCAGCCAACCTCACACCACTGCTTCCACTAGCCTACAGCTTTGCACAAATGCCAGCTGTTTTGCTCTTGTAGTTTTGCAGGATTGAGCAGAATTATCTGACCGAGTAGGGGGGGGCCCTAATCCAAAGAAAATAAATGTGCTACATCACGCGTGGCAGTCACAGATATCTCAGCTGGGCACAAAATGGACAAACAACAACGGCATAATAGGATAAACTCTGTGTGACGCACGTGAAAAGTCCAGTCCTTATTTTCCCTGTGCACACTCATAAACCATAAAACATGTACATTGACGGTGTATTATGGTGAGGTGACTGGTTGAATGACACCTGTGCAGAACGTTCCCGCACTGGTTCATGCAAATGAACTTAGTCAAGTTTCGCGTACTAGGGTTCTTTTCATCCACTAGTTCTGTTAACTGCTCCATTCCCTGCATCTGCCTACTAAAAAGTTACAAGGTTATCGATTAAAAGAAACATAGTTGCGAATGCGAAATGAGATTGTCCTTCAAAATCCGTCAAATTGCATTTAAGGTTTAGAATTCCAAAATGACTACATTCATTAAATGATAATAAATATTGGTAGTTGTTCAGTATAATTTATGAAAGAAATTGACTTGACTGCAAGGACAGCTGTCCCTCCCTACCTACAGGCTGTGCCCTCCTGGCTGTCCCACCCCTACAGGAAGTCAGCCCCACTCAGCCCAGTCAAGCTTTGACACCAGAGTACTTGTCCATCTTCTGATGATGTCTAATATCAAATAATAATATTTGAAATGTCAAATTATATCTTTAATAAGACATCTGTCATTCCCTCACAAAACTGAAATGAAATGGCACTGACTGCACTGAACATCTCTATGAATGTCAAATGTACTACAAGTATGCCATATAATTGTCAAACTTGCATTAACTGTAAGTTGCTATGGATAAGATCATCTTTAGATAGGCAGCCATCAAAACTCTTCGGCTGTATGATACACTAGTTCTTCCTTTGCTAGTGAAGGCTATAGACGGAAGGAACAATGTCTTTTACAACTGACCACTCAACGTTTCTCTCCTCCATTTCTAAGTTGCGGAGGAGGGTAGTCAGAGAACTGAAAAGGTTATCTGATCATTTCATTTTCATTTCCTGTCTTTCCATCTCCTTATTTTCACCACCCCCGCCCCATTTGACCTTTCCCACTCAATGACAGACAGAAAGTAACACAAAGAAATTTATTTTTCACAGGTATACAAGAGGTATCTTGCAAAAAACAGTATTCACTAATGTCACTAGCAGAACAAAACATTTAGAACAGTAATATGGAATGTTGTCCTCATTTTCTGAATTTTGTTTCAATTTTTTTGTTTTCTTTATTTTTAAGAAATATTTTAAATAAATAAAGTCTCTATATAGTCTTTATATTTATTGTCCTTATCAATGTTTTCCCTTCTTCAGTCACGATTTCAGGAATGAAGAGGAGCAAATCAGACATTAACAAAGAAAGTGACAAAGTAATGTTATCCCCTTATAAACCCCCACTGTAAATGTCTTTGATTCAGGGACTAAACAGTATCCCCCAGAAGTATGGCTGTCAAAAGGCAATAATCGCTTCTCTTCATCTTCCATGCTTCCTTGTTGTTGTTGTAAATCCAGACACACGTTTATTTTTGTAGTAAAACCCTGTCTGTTGGTTTGTTTTTTGCTGGGGTTGGCAGATTCACCAGGAGAAATGCAAAATGTCCAGCATGGGAGACTGAGGAATTGTCACTCACTGCAGAGCTGCCTGCTAAAAAGGCGACCTCCCCAGCCCGGTTCAGTCTTTACAGAGGCAACCCCCACTCGTGTGACCTGTGCTGTTGGGGGAACGGCAGTACAAACTGCCTACACACCTTGTAACCACACAGTTCAATAGCACCAAGTCCCACTCCTAGAACTACACTAGCTTTACATCCCTCCCTCAGAGAGAACATACAGTCAAGAAAACAGTCTACAACAGAGGAGCAGAGAGGCGGATAGGAGAATATGCTACAGGAGTCCCATAGCCTGTTAAAAGACCAGAGTCTCAGGCACAATCTCTCACATAGAAACAAGAAAGAAACTGAAGGGACAGGAGGAGCCGTCACAGAGACGGTGAGTGCACAAGCAGTCCTGTCCCGTGCTGGGGGGGTGGGGCAAAACCAACCAGAGTGTGCCCCGTCCCCCGGCCCAGAAGCACCCTGGTACCCCCCATTCAGTAGGTCAGGGTCATCCCCCCCAGCCGTGCTGTGGCCATTCGGACCAGGCGGAGGGCAGAGCAGGCCTTCAGATACAGTGCTGTTATTCCCAGGTTAAATGAACGTTTCCCAGTCTGGTATCAGTCAGCGCTGTTTTCCTCCAGCTCGGAGATGATGGTAATGAGGTTCTGCAGGCCAAAGATGTAGCCGCTGTCCTGACCCTCGTGTACCACACTGTCCTCTCCGTAATGGCGGCATGTCGTGTGGGCAAAATCTATCATCCTCACATCCACCGCTGAACTGCTGGCCTCCCCCGCCCCCGCCCCCCTGAGGGAGGAGCGCCCGTCGCTGCCCTTACCGCTGCCGGATGCCGAGCCACGGGGGAACCCAAACGCCCCCTCTTCCTCGTCGTCCTCCTCGTCGGAGGGCTCGTCGTCGTCGCCCTCCTCTCCTCCGCGGTGGCGAGGTCGGGTGGGGGCGCGCGGGGGCTGCCCGTCGTAGATGATGAGGAGGGAAGAGGAGTAGAAGCGGTAGGACTCGCAGGACTCCAGGGTTTCCTGCATCTCCCGGAGCCGCCGCAGCACCGGGGACAGCAGCTCGCGCCGCAGACGCTGGCCGTCGTGGAAGAATCGGAACAGGGCCTCCTTGAACCCGGGCAGGCTCAGCTTACGCCCCTGGTACTTGTTCATGAACATCAGCTGCCCTGAGTCCGACTGGTACACCTGCATACCACAGAGGCGAACCCCGATGGACGCCGAGGTGCTCTGCTGGCATTTGCGGATCTGGTTGGCCTTTTTCTCCTCCGACGCGTCGTCGCCGTGCTGCCGCGTGCCCATCTTCAGGTCCAGCACGCATGGCAACTTGTGACACCACGTCAGGTTCTCCAACAGGATGAATTTGTACTGGTTGCGGTGTTTGGAGTTCTCCTTCATCCTCTGCAGGTGCTGCTGGTGGCATTTCAGACTCCAGGGATTGTGTTTGATCTGCTTCTGATCCAGGCTGTAGCGGAGGACCTCGGCCTGCTGCTGTACGTCGGCACCGTTATAACTGCACACACAGACACAGAACAGACTTCACATATCAACCTCTGCCCGGAAATAATCGCGCCATGTTGGTGGTCGTATATATAAACAGCGTGTGTCGCGGCATCTGAATGGATGACCGTAAGTGAGCTCACCTTTTGCTCTTGTTCTCCTTAGTGCTCTGTCTGACACGGTCCTTGCTGTAGTTGTCATTCTCCAGCAGCAAGGACGATGACTTTTTGTTTCCCCATTTGATCATCTTGCTCTTGGGCTCGCAGTCAGCTGAAGGGTCCTTGTTCTCAAGGTTCTCCGGTTCATTGTGAAGGGGATAGGCGATGAGGCACAGGTTGCCCTCTTCGTCTTCCTCAAAGCTAACTGACACCACACCTGAGAGAGAGGGACAGGTGGAGGGAGGGGCGGAGAGAGAGGCATAAGATGGTGATTAGTACCTGGCTTTGAGTTGGTTCTTTAATAATGCTATGTTAAAGCCAAGACCTCCCAGTAACTGGGTAGGCATAGGCAGTTCTTACCAAATGGGTCCTGCATCCAGTCAAATACACTCTGTAAAGAGATGCAAACACAAACAAACAAAAACAGAAACAAACACAGGCATTCCCACAGAGAAGAGCAGATAAGGGGGCAGGGAAGCAGGAGAGAGTGCAATGAGTGGCAACAACACCACATCTGTTTGCAAATACTTTGAATGTGTATGTGAGAATGGACTCAAGAAGCAGAGATAAACAAACACCACACGAGGCTTGAATGTGTGACACTAAGTCCAACCTTTATTAAGCAACTACCAAACACACCCACAATCACACACTGATACACATAGAATTATGTTTCAAGAAACCCCAAAAATAAATTAGATTAGAAAAACAACCATGTCAACAACACACAATAACAACAGTGAAGCATTGAACAACAGAGACATATTGTATTACAGAGAACTAACCGCTCCTTCAAGTCAAGCACTTTAACCAGTTCATGTTTTACGGGTCCTTGCAGGTGTGACTTGCCTTTTTACTGTGTAATCCAAACACACAAAAAAAAGAAAGGGAGTGAACAGAGGTGGTTCTCTGGAACACTCTAGAAAATGACTAACAGTGTTTCTTAATCCCGGGATCATTTATGATGCGTTCACCAAAAATGCACGTGCCTCGAAACTCAATAAAGACTACAGAAGGACCTGTGTAATGATTTAGGCAGACTACAGAAGGACCTGTGTAATGATATAGGCAGACTACAGAAGGGGTTGGGGATACTGAGACAGGAAGAACACCCCACAGCTGAAGGACATGACAAGGAAAAATCCAGAAAGATGGTCGGGGTGAATATACAGCATTCCATTGGATATAAACTTCACAGAAAGATTACCAACTTTTATTAAATAATTGCACAAAGAAACATCCCTTTGATTTACATTGGAGGATTAAAGACAGATCCTTCACTGGGGTCTGTGTGTAAGTATGAGATGATGCTGAGTTTACCATAGACATGAAGGACACTGGGACCCAGCACATTTCTCGGCAGCTCCAGTGACATCACAACCTCACAGCCATCAACTCTCCTGGCCTGTTCCAACTGTCAGAGCTGTACTTACATCGGGGCATTCCAAAAAGACGGATTGCCTGTGACTCATGAGCTTTGTGTGGGCTTGAAAGTGGCTCTACATGGACTATGGCCTCAAATACGCTTGTAACCTTGTGAGTGTCCAATAGAATGTGTGTTTGTGTTTAGTGTGGAATATTCGGTGACACTGTCCTCTTCTTCCTACACCATCCTTTCCTAACCAAATCCCACTGATCTTTTTATAGTCCCACGATGCATTGCTGCGGAGTCAGATACCATGCTAGCTCCATAACGGGGTCCCCACAAAGTAAATGTTTTTATTATTTAATAATGTAACGGAATGACGGTTAAATCGAAGTGACATACAACCGTTTTGTAGTTATGTGCCTAGATACGTTGCTTTACCTATTACTACAGCAGACTTCCAGTGGCTGACGGCATCGTGGATCGGTAGACGGTTGTGCTAATATTGTTTATTTTGCAAAGACCAATATTTTATATCTTATTGTTTTGATGCAACCATCTCCGACAAAACAAAAGCAAAAACGGATGTTTGTGAGAACACGTTCAGTTCTATTTCCTGTCTGCAGCAATGTGCGATCTAATTGCATGGTTGATAAACTGGACAAACTGTTCTGAAACAGTCAGGTGTGACAAGTGACAACATGGATCCATGTGTATTCTTGATTTTTTTTGGAGGGTGGTAGCATCAAACAGATGTAATTCATACTTTCTTTTGGGGACTTCTCAGTGATGCAAACACTTGGTGCTCCATCAGAATTGTCTACCGATAACAGACGCGGCAACGCGGCAGCAGGATACAACAGGCACAGCCATTGCCGAAGTACAAATACGCTAATTTTCTATCTAATACCCTAACAATGTATGTGACTGGTTAAATAACGGTACTGTATACGTTAACAGTTTGGTAGGATATGATGCGTCATGCAACCTTGTTACCAACCCCCCGTCTAAGCCCCACCATAAAAAGAATCCTTTTGTTGCCGCATTGCCATCTCCAGTGACCTGGAGTAATCCTAAATGCTGTCAATGGCAAACAACAACCCCCGCCGAACATGTCAGTAGAGGCAATATGAAAAAGAGAGCGATGGAAAGGTAGAAAGATAGAATATGGGATGAGAAAAACACTAGGCTGTAGCAGTAGCGCACAAATTCACCCAGCGTTATAAAGGTTACGGCGATGACAGTAGGGTTACATAGTAGGTTTTTGGCCTGGTAGGGGTATAATAAGCTTACCTCTGTACTGGGGGGTGAACTTCCTCATCTCGGGGGGCAGGCTCTTGTAGAATTGGTGTTCTCTGGGAATGAGGGGCTTGCAAATGGTCTGGTCTCCAAAACGTAGCACACAGGAGTGACCCCCCACCTGGTGCACAAAAGGTTCAAGCATCACCCCTTTCCCGGGGTAGGGGGTAGTCCCGTCTGCCTGCATGAGGGCTTCTAGAGCAGGACTCATTCTCACTCCGCATCGGACAACTAAGCTGGAGGGGCCCACGATGAAGCTGCTTGGGCTCCTTATCCTCTGGCTGTATCTCTTTGCTTCACAGGAGGCGCTGTTGGACAGCAATGACCACAGCAGGAAAAACAAAGGGCACAACAGGAAGCAGAAGAGAAAAATCCTTTAGTTCCCTTTGCATTTCTTTTCCAAAAACAGAGAATTGTCGTCCAGAATTGCGTTAGGGTAATCTCCCTGTGTATATAGTGCTATTAAATCGTTGTTTTAGACAACTCCGGAAACTGTAGGTTGTGTGTTAGAGCGAGCGTGGGTTTTCTCATGACCCTCTCTGTCGCAGATACTGAAGTGACGTCTGTACTGTGCTTAGAGCGAGAAAAGTCCCAATTAGCTCCTCCTCCTTCCTCACTTTAGCCTATCAGAGCTCTGCAGCTGTTGTTGGGTGGGAACTAAGCACAGAACAGGAGCAAGCAAACAAAGAGGAAGGAGAGAGAGCGAAAGAGGGGGAGGGGAGGGAGACAGAAAGAGGTGGGGAGAGATAGAAACCAGACAAGCAGAGACAAAACATATCTACAGTATCTAAATAGGACGTTTAATGCATGTATGTTAATATCTGTTTAATCGGTAACGGCTTATGCAAAACTATTCAGAAGATTATATGAATCTGAGAAAGGATGAAAACCGAAGGAAAATGCAATTGATTTTCTTATCTGTTTCCCTTTCCTTTCACCTGTTTGGCTTGTTATTCTTATCAGGTGATACATAGCGTAGAGAGAGGGAAAGGGGAATAGAAACTGACGAAAGGAAGGTGTTCAGAAACTGATAATGAGAAGGTCTTTGCGTTGTTGTCTAAAATTGAGATTGTAGGACCCCTAGTCTGAAAATCAAACAACAAGAATTCCCACTCATGAAAGAAAACCTTAGACAAACAGTACAACTAGCCACAACCCCAAACAAACACAATAAAAAAGTAGCAGTAGCCGCATATAGCAGGCATATTTAAACTATGTGCTCTTTATGCTAACAACTGACCTGCAACAGCAAATAAAACAACTTCAGCTAACTGCCTTTTCCACAGATAAACAACCACACAACAAGAAGCTTTATAGACGACTATAAATACACCTTAACACACGCACCTGTCCTATACAGATCAAATTAGAGAGATATTCTTGGATAAAGACAATGAAAGGGTTACATAAATTACAATTCGTAGTCCGAATGGGTAATCTGGTGACTGTTGGCCCTATGAGCATTGAGGCTTGCTGGGACGAGACAGCCCAGTGCAGGGGCTAGGCCAATGGTGGCATAGAGGGGTAGACTGGGACCACTCACACATTCAAACACTTATCTCCAATGTCCTATCTCCCAGCTGGGATTGGAGCTGGGAATAAGGGATCCCACAGCTCTAGCCACAGCCAGGTCCCTGTACTAATGCAGAGATAGTGAGCCACAGATGGGGATAAAGGGATGTATTCAAGCCCAGGATATCACCTCCTGTATGGCTTTGACCTGTGAGGGGATTCTATTGAGGGAGAAGTAGGGTGATGGCATAGGCAGGGGTTAGGCAATTCTAGTCCTGGAATGCCGAAACGCTAACGACACTCACATTGCTTCCCGGGTCTGAATGGAAGGAGAGTTGCCTGCCAGTGGCGTAGGCATTCTGGGTGATGTGTTCTTCCAGTGGATGTGTTTCAGTGTTTGGAGAAACTTGGTTCTCTAATTGTCTGGGACATATTTCAATAAATGTCCTGGCATTACTTGTTAACATGAAACATGGTGAAGTCTGACTTGCTTTTTAGGATTATTGGTTAAGTTTCTAAATGACTAAAATGTAAAATGCTTAGGGTTTGGGTTTAGGATTGGAATAGAAGTTCAAGAAAATAACCAAAGATACTTGAATGATGACTAAAAAATGTTATCCTGGAAAGTAATGGCGTGTGTGCTTGTATGTTAATGAGAGTGTGTGTGTGTGTGTGTTAGTGAAAGTGTGTGTGTACTGTGTACACAGGCTCCCAGTTCCTCCAATCCTCCAATCCAATCACCAACAGTATATCAGTGGCCTAATCCAGTTTTCTGGAAGAAAGACTAGCAGGGAAACGGACCAGGAGGCAAACACAGACCTTAACCGAACAACAAGTGTACTGGACTGTGTGGGAGTGTACTGGAAGTGTGTGTGTGTGTGTGTGTGTGCTGTTGTGTGAGTGTGTGTGTTTGTGCAGCATTGTGTGCTTCTCCTGCAGGCCTGTCTAGGAGTAAAGCCAAACAGCTTTCTAGATACTGCCCTATTTCTGCCACAGGTAGCCTGAATGTCTTGAGGTCAACATACTTTTTGTATCCCTGATTGTCCTCGTGTCAACGACACTGACATTTTTCAATCCTATGTGATGTAATTTGTGGGTTTAAATGAAGTGCTTGAACAGGGAAATAGGTAAAGTTCTTGAGAATGATAACGTGGATTTCAGATAATGCTGATAACAAAGTATTTTCTCCCTATACCATAAATGGCTGTACACATATGCTTGAAAAGTAATACACGTATTATGTAACCGAAGAAATTGGTGTGTGCATGACTGAATTGGTAAGTTTATGGCCTAGTCACCCATGCAGACAGGGCTGATAAATGAGTGACTGTTATGTCAGGTTGGCCCGAGGAACTCCCCTATCTCACGGGTCTCTGCCCAGGAACAATGGACCTGACTACACTACACTGCAGACAGGGCCCAGTTATGAAACACATTAAGAGCCAAGCAGGCTCTGGACACAAAGCAATAGTCTAACAGGGTCTAACGTTCTAACATGGTCTAACAGGGTCTAACGTTCTAACATGGTCTAACAGGTTCTAACATGGTCTAACAGGTTCTAACATGGTCTAACAGGGTCTAATGCGTCTAACAGGGTTTAACATAGTCTAACAGAGTCAAATATTGTCTTACATGTTCTGACATGTTTTAACAGGGTCTCACAGATTCCAACATAATCTTATATGGTCCAACACAGTCTAACACGATTAACAGGGTCTATCATAGTCTAACGGTATAAAACAGTCTAACAGGGTTTAAAGGGAACATTCCTAATTTGCTGATTTGAGAAGAGATTGCATGTCTTAAAGATACCTATGAAAGGCAGTAGATATTGATTAATAGAACATTTAAGACTGCAAGTAAATTTTGTGAATTACTCAATTATTCCGCTACTACTGCAAATATATTATGAACATTTGCATATGTTACAATGCAACAAGGTTACATGATGCCCCTTTGTCTAACAGGGTCTAACATAATCTAACATGTTCTAACAGGGTCTAACATAATTGAACATAATCTAACATATTCTAACAGGGTCTGACATAATCTAACATGTTCTAACAGGGTGTAACAGACTACAAATTTCAGTAGGCACAGAGAATCGGCCTGGTCATTCTTAAACAGTCCCAACATCTGTTTGTAGATGATCTACAGTTTTTTGATATCATGACTGTTTTTTCGCTGAAAGCTTGTCATCATTGTAATCATATATTATGTTACATGTACAATTTTCTATTTCATTATTTAGTTTTCTGGCCTAGCTCTCATCATGTGTATGAATGTGACGTGTATGTGTGTATGTCTCTCTCTTGATCTGTGTGAGCCTGTCTGTATTATCTGCCTGTTTAGGAGTTCCAGATGTAGCTGCATGATAGTAGTCGGGGACAATGCTGGAGGTCAATTTCACCGAACAACAGAATAATTAGGACACCTACAAGCAAGTATGTGATATTAGGTACTACTAATAGGGAAGAAAGGATGAGATGGCAGAGGTAGATACTGTCTATTTTGTCTTCAAGTCAACTCATTACTCTGCACCAAATGTCCAACATATAAACATCTTGTGTCACACGCTGCATATATACTGTGTGGAACATCTGTTCTCCACAGCGGAAGCACTCAGATGAATTAATCTAATTTCTGAGTTGGTTTCACATTGCTGAAGTGCTTATTCTCCTCCATTCACCTGAAGTGTACACTTGCATACTTGAATGCACACTGTTGGGGAGACATAGGATATAGACACAGTGCCAGTGTTCTGGGCCCTGGATGGCATTTATTAACAGAAGGTGACAAAAGAAACATGAGCTAAAATGTAAAAAACCCATGGCGCGGAATACAGCATCCTTCTCTTCCGCTCCCTGCTTTACCTAGAGCTGCTTTCCTGGGGCCCTATAATCCTCCTCCAATAAGGCCTGATTGGGGGCAGGTGTGCCTCGTCAGGGGGTGGCAGCCGAGCTGAATTCAAAAGCCCCATTTTGCAGCCCTGGGCCAGGAAGTTTTCCCTGAGGCTTTGGCCCAACACTAAAAGACAAATCCGAATTAGCCCTTAACCATTTATATGCCTATTTCGATAGTTGAGGGCAACAGCAAAATTACAGTGAAGGGAACTGATCATTTTTGCCTTGGTGGGTGGAGATTCTGCAACAGTAAAAGTGATTGTTTTTGTTTTAGAAGCAAGATGACTCCCTGACATGAGCCATAGTGATATTCCATAGAACTTGATTCATCACTTAGCAAGCCTTGTCAAATCAGATCAATTCATTGGGGATGATAACCACATTCTAATTGTGTTAGTGTTATACACGATAGACCATAGAAATGAAATATTCTTTAAATATCTTTAAAATACATGTTTTCATATTGGCAGGATTTATAGATACCCTATGATGAAAATTTTAATTCATTACTATGTATTTGATCTCCATTTATATTTTCAATTAAGTTATCCCATAGACTTCAGCATTTCCAGATTATAGTTATGCCTTTGGTGACTAGAGATTAATCCTATTCCTAAAAATCTCCTGGACCGTAGAGGTTAATCTTGTGCATGTGACCGTGTCTGTCTGCATGTGTTTGTGCATGTGAGTGCACATGGCCTGCTGTCATTCCTGTGTGTAGAGTGTATGTATAGGATGAGACAAGAGGTATGAGGTAGTAGAGGTCAGGACTTTCCACTTGTTCAGGGGTCCACTCCTCCACCATGAACTATACAGACAGACACGTGAGGAGAACATGAGTGTGAGCCAAGGACAAGAATGACAGGGATAGACAGCTCAGACCCACTACAACCAACACACACTCATATGAAAAAGTAAGCCCCCCCCCCCCCGGAAAGTAGTTTGTTTATATATTTTGACACATGGATATTTGAGCTTAGTTCCAACCACATTCAACAAATCACACACAAAAAATAAAAT
>JACXGI010008559.1:0-10573 GCA_016801175.1 Esox masquinongy | reverse complement strand
AGATTGCTGGCAATCTACCAAATTCAGCCCATGAGCTGATTAAAAGATGCTCATAGAAATCTCTGAGAAACTCAGAGTAACATCAGAATAGTATCTACAAGCCCTTCCTGGCACAATCTGTGTTTTTCTGACAGTTTACATGAGGCAACTGTCAGAAAAAGACTACAATAAAGGATGGTTTGGGGCTGTTTTGCTGCCATAGGGGCAACTTGCCATCACTGAGTGAACCATGAATCCCCCATTGTACCAGAGGATTCTTGAGGAGAATGTGTGGCCATTTTGTAAAAAAAAGCTAAAGCTGAGCCAAACATGGATTGTGCAGTAGAAAAATGATACCAAAACACAAGCAAACCTACAACAGAAATGGCGCAAAAATAAGAAATGCAGGGTTATGTAATAGCCAAGTCAAAGCCCAGATTTCAAACCTTTCAAAATGCTGCTGGGGGACTTGAAGTGGCCTATGCAAGCAAGAAAGCCCTCGAACATTGCATAGTTGAAGCAGAACTCTAAAGTACAGTGGACAAAAATTCCTCCCAGTTCATGTAAGAGACTGATAGATACTTACAAGAAAATGCTACATGAATGCTTGTGTTTTAGAGTCTGATAATTGTTTTTGTTAGTTTGTGAATCCAACTGTTAGGGCTCGACATTCATTTTCGTTTGAACAAATATGCTGTTGACTCTGAACTAATGTCACAGCCGAAAACTACCAATATAAATGTGTTTCCTATACTCTGTACCTTCAGAAAATGTAACTTTTCATGAGATTTGTATTTTACAGAAGTTTTACTCTAACCATATATTGCATTCCACCATCCTTATGCAACATGAATGCCTTAGGCTGGCGGATAAGGTAGAGGCAGTTAGACACTGTAAAAAAACAGCAAGTCTCTACCACAAACATGCATACAGCTATTTATAACAAAACTGATGACGTTTTACTTTCTCGTGGGTGAGACAATCAACCTTGATTGTTGTTATTGTTGTTGTCATAGTGCTTCAGTAGACAGATTTCTATCCATGGTCAATGACATGTCATCAGACAGACTCCCATTGCTGGTAAATGCCATTACTAACTAAAAAGAACAGTAATAGTCTGGTTATAACACATGAATCCTGTCCAATAATACTCACACATGCTGTGGTAATCACATACAAAGACACACGGAATCGTATGGCAAAACAGAGATATTGGCACAAGGGCGTTGCTCCTTCTTGCAATAAAAAATATGCATGCCTGGAGACAAACTCATGTTACTGATAGCTATTATCTTGTCATCCCTGGGAGGGACAATGAGACATTTACCCCATGGTAGGCTCTTGTGCAGCTTTCTGTCCACACAGTCATTGGCCTGAACGTCTGCTGACAGTAAACACCGGAGCACACGACTCCTACACACAGAGTGACCTGAAATGACTCCTCTGTTGTTGTTCCCTCTCCAGTGTTTTCTAAGACACCTTTATTATGAAAGCTGATAAACACTTGGAGGAGGAGAAGTTGCCATATCATGATAGGACATTGGTTTAGATGATTTACATGCTAAAGTATTGTAATCAGACTACCTGATATGTCTGTTTCAAAGCCGATTCATATACAGGTCAGATGAAATTGAATTTCATATTAAATAAAAAAATGTTTTAGGACTGAGTCTACCTCCATGAGTGTTAGTGTGGTTTCACACCTCTAAAATGCTGTGACCGGCTCAGTGGCACAGTTGGTTTTGAAGAGGTGTCTTATTGCAGCAATGGCTAACAGCTGTTAGATGACGTGGCATATTTACACCTATAGAGGAAGCCTGTTCTAAAAGTCTCTCTTTAACACACACGCACGCATGCACGCACGCACACACACAGACCTATTTGGCCTCACTCTTTTGCATGTTCAGTCCCTATATGTTGTCTAGCACTAGCAGCACTTAAACACCAAATATTGGGTTCATCAGTATTTATCAAAAAAGGGTGATTCTGATTCCTATTCTGCAACCTCAGTAGAACAACAGCAGTAATTCTTCAACAGCCACGAGAAATTCCTGAAATGCATTGCTGAACTTCAAGTATACGGCCATACCTCCCAACACACACACACACACACACACACACACACACACACACACCTTACTTTAAAGGGCTGGCAATGTGCACACCCGTAAAAAATACTTATTTGCCATGCATGCGATCCAACTTAGAGGCGTCCCCACATTCTGTAACATGTACTGTATAATACATCATGCACGCACATCTCTCCAGCTCTGTAGATGGTATGCCGGCTCAGCTCATTTAAATAATCCCTGTTTCGTGATGTCAAATTTCTGGTGTCCTCTGAAACAAATCGGAACACTGTCCTGGTTCTTACAATGGTGCTCGTAAAACCAAGCCTAAACGCTGATCCTTACATGCCAGAGAGAGAACGCACTCTTTTGTCATCTACCTTAATTGAGCTCAGAGGCGCCAAAGCCACCAGAAGGAGTCGCTATATATACATTTGTATGTCTGGGACTGGTCAGCTTTACTATCTGAGAAGTAGTTCTGTCCTGATAAACCCTCATAGGAAAAGTGTGTGTGGAGTATAAATGTACAAGTGATGTCCGTGACAGATGGGACACATTCTCTTGTTGACAGACATTTTACAGTAACACTGCTACTACAGAAGTTGTTTTTGGGACATAACACTTCGTGACAATGCTGTTAATATACTAATGTCTGTGTCCCATATGGCACCCTATGTAATCTGTCCAAGAAAAGAATAGGGCTCCATTTAGGGGCCTTCCTCAGTCATCCTTTAAACTCCCCAGATCTATTGGTTGAATCTCATATCAGACTGACACAGATCTGTTGGTTGAATCTCATATCAGACTGACACAGATCTATTGGTTGAATCTCATATCAGACTGACACAGATCTATTGGTTGAATCTCATATTAGTCTGACACACATTCAGGTCCCAAAGCCTATATATAACCCTCTGTTCACTGGCACCCTTTCACACACCTACACCCTGCCAAGACTCCCAAGCACCCCGCAACCACATGATGACTGCAGAGTACAACCTGTATCCTTATTGACGGGCCCCGAGCTGGGATGTGGGGCAGGGAGGCGGGGACAGGGTGGTGTGTGTGTCTGTGTTTACACAATCAGGACCCCAGCTTAAGGAGGAGTGGACAGGTTCAGATTTGGTATAGTACAACCCGTAAACACACCTCAACCCCAACACGCGCACAAATACAAAAACATGTAATAGGGTCAAAGGAAATGAGGTAATCACGTTTCCCAGTTACAGGGGGTCAGTGAAAGAAAACAGGGGGGCTGTCAGTGAGCGGCTGACTGTATATCATCCTAAAAGGGGGATTGCTCCTCTCCACATCTCCACCACCTCTCCCCTCCCTATCAACGTCTCCTATGTCCAGGGCCGGATCCAGGCATAAGCAACATAAGCAGTCACTTAGGGCTCCTGACCACTAGGGGGCCTCTGACTGCTAGGGAGCCCTCGACCGATATGGGAGAGGGGGCCCCAGATTAAATTTTGCTTAGGGCCCTCAGAAGGCTAGAGCCGGCACTGCCTATGTCAACTGTGATACATCTCAGTAGGAGGCGCTTGTGGAGTCCAAAGTGTCTTTCTTTGCTCGCTGCTAAACAGACCCACTGGACTACTACATATCTAGTAAACTGGATGTTCTCTCTCACACTAGGCCCAGTCAGAACCACTGAAACCCTGCATGTTCACCGCAAGAAAGGACTCATTAGCTCTGTGGTTAGGAGTGGTGTATGTGCATTTTTGTACCATATCACTTTCAAATTACTATACACTGTAAAATGGAAATATTTACAATATGTACAATGTAGCTGTTGTTGTTGTAGATTCTATAAACACGCAATGCCTGTCCATGGTGCAACATATTTTTCCACTTGAGTAGACTCCATTATTAACACAACATACTGTGCTGCATGATTTAAAAGCTTTTGGGTCTACAGCTGAGGATGGGACAGAGAGGAAAACAACCCCAAAACCAACTGCTCCTGTCTCTCCTCTCTGGGAAACTCGAGTTCTGTCTGTGGTATGATTCCAAAAGGGTTTAGAGGAAAATAACTGACACAATATTACCTACATGGGTAAGATATGAGTTTATATACCCAGCTAACAGCTTGGAAGTGTAATTCTCTGAGATTTAAATTTGTATATGTGACTATTGATGTCTTCTGTACAGAAGTCCAAAATATCAGAGAAAGTCATAGCAGGTCTTGCTGCTATATTTCTGTGTAATTGTTCTCTTCAGGAGCCTATTGTTCATTAATGCGTTCCATATGACCCAGAGGGCCAGAGAGAGTTATGAAAACACTACAGCTCCTACATGGCACATGTATTACAGGATATCACATGGAGCTCATGCACAGCTGCTGCTGCCATAAACCAAAGACCATTCCAAGACATTCAGAGTTGAAAAGCACTTACACATGCACACAAAGGTCTACACACACAGACACAGACAGGCAATAACACACACAGACACGTGAACTTGAACACACTCTTCTGCTGGAGGCTTTCAACACCCACCAAACCGGTCCAAAGAAAACAAGTGAGGGAAACACTAACCAGAGAGACTTTAGGGACTTCTATTAGGCTAAGCCAAATCAACTGTCATGGAAATACTCCCTGCACCGCTGGAAGGCAGAGTCTGCATTAGGTAACAGCTAGGAGATATATCCTAGTCAGCTTCACACAATGATCACGTTAGCATTGTTGTTGTCAGGAAGCGCATGCGCTTGTGCGTGTGTGTGTCACCCATATACCTGTTAGACTGGATTCCCTGGTCACTGGTGAAAAGTTCAAGCTAAGTCCTTTTTGGGTGCAAAAGTCAAGAGGACAAAGTGAGCCCAATTCTGATTTTTTTTCAATACTGGTTCTTTTGACCAATCACATCACATCTATTCACATGATATCTTCTTCAGGCTGATCTGATTAGTAAAAACAAAACAAAACAAAAAACAGAATTGGGCCAGCTGTGTGACAGTCATACTGTCCTTTTGCCTTGACATTCATTTGGTATTACTTTCTTTTTTCCTCTCACAAACACACACTCAACTGTTCTGCCTCCAGGAAAATGGAGTAAACAACAAGTAAAAAGAAGTCAATTGTTGCCTAAACCCAAAGACATTCACACAAAGTACAGGTAATCAGCGATAGGAGGAAGTCATACATCCATACAAATGTCAAATAATCAGAGATAGCATGCAGTTGTACAACCACAACAATTACAGGTAATCAGAGATAGCATGAAGTGAACCACACCTAAAATAGATATTACAGCTGCTTGCATTTCCAACAAAACAGTATTTTTATACTCTTACTGACACCACTCACTGTAACATCATAAATTACCCTTATCCTCAAAGAAGACTAGCGGTAGTTCATATCAAAAGAGAAAGAACTTTGTTGCAGTAATGAGTACCTTAATTCCTCTCGGGGGCGGAACCCCAATGTTTGTTACTGGGTCCCCTCCATCTAATTTATATTAAAATAATTAATTTTTAGTTCATAAGCAATTAAATATTTGTTTCCATTTCTTTAGGTAGCCAGATTTCACATTTTCAAGGGACAGTCTCCAGTTTTGGTGGTCTGGGGTTCCTCAGCTCTCAAATAGACACCAATGTGATGGGGATAGGGAGTTAGGGATAGGAGCCTAGATGAAAAATAGATGTTGGTTAAGTTTCACTAAGATAATCTGTTTACAGGTTTGCAACCATCTTGCTAGGTAGGAATGTTTGCTGATGTTAATTTCAGTCAAGTAGCTGGCAAAATCAACAGGGATTGTCAGTCATGAAGAAATGTCAAAAAAGACATTTATTGAATGGCAAAATGTAAGTGAGAAATTTATGTTTACAGATCTTTAAAACTTTTTATGTTGATAATAACTATGTGTATTATAATTAGTAAAGTTATTATTATATGTAGAAGCATCCATATAAATTAAATGAAATGTTGAAAAAATATTTGTTAAGGTGCCCATTCATCTATCACTTAATTCAAATGGAAAACATTAAGCTATTTTTATATGTCTATGTGGCTTGAAATTAAAAAGTGTTTTATGTCATAGCACATCTACTTTTTCAGTTTCCATATCATTAAAGTTAGAAAACAAGGAAAGGAGAAGAATAAAGACAAGTAGACAAGAAATATAGGCAGGAAATGACGGGCGAAAGAAAGGAGGGTAAGTGGACAAGGACAATAGGCCAGAAAGGACAGGAGAAGATTAGAGAAAAGAGAGGAATTGGAGAGAAAACAGGAGAGTGAGAACATGGCAGACCATGATTTAAGCTATATTGATGGTAAATATCAGCTAACTTGAACAATAAGAACCTGAGTAGGTAATTTGCATTTGCATCTTTATTTGTAGTATTAGCTATATCAATTGTAATACCAACTTCTTTTTGTAGCTAGCTACCCTAACATTACACAGTGAAACTAGCAGCTAGCACATTTCTGTATCCAGCCTTGACTTGTCAGCTAGCCAGTTCATAATGTATTAGCTACAATCTAGCTATCTGCCAAATCCTAGCTAGCTAGCAATCTAGGCTAAGCTAGACAAATGTCTGAAGAAAAACAAGTATTATTTATAATATTATTTCTAATACTCCACACCTACTTGGTCCACCATATCATCACCCATTTCACTTTGGTAGTGAGGGATTTATGTAGCATAGTAACCTAGTGTGGACTTATTAAACATTAAAACATTAAACATTTAGCCAAGATCACAAAGTAGGCATTCAGATTAAGAAAAAAAAGCAAAACTTTGAAGTAGAACCAAAGAAAAATCGTTAGAAGTGTGTGGGTGTATTAGCCTATAATGAAGCAAAGCTGTGAAGTAACAGAAGGACAAAACAATCATTTACAATCAGTTTGTGTGTGTGTGTGTGTGTGTGTATGTATGTAATGAGATTTTCTGCCTGCAAGAGTATGAGTGTGTGTGTATGTTTCTGTATTTGTTGACCACTAGGCAATGGCTGTTCAGACAACTCTGCATTCTTGGTAGAGGCAGCATGTGAACTAGTGGGCTGCTGTGTCCCTGGGCTGCCATGTACAGACATTCAACCATGAACCCTACTGTCTACCTCATAAATACAGCCCACAATGCCACCATGCTACCCCCTACACCTCAAAACCACTCAGCATA
The DNA here is from genome assembly GCA_016801175.1 of Esox masquinongy. Taxonomy (NCBI): domain Eukaryota; kingdom Metazoa; phylum Chordata; class Actinopteri; order Esociformes; family Esocidae; genus Esox; species Esox masquinongy. The sequence continues at coordinate 3,404 of JACXGI010008559.1, read as the reverse complement.
TTCTCTATCAGGTCATGAGATCCTCATTTCATGGTTTGTTGCATTAATTAATGATCTCTCTGTCCCACTCAGCCACACACAGTGCTCTGGTTTCTCATTGGATGTCTTGTGTCCATCTTCCAATCTCCAGGCATGAAACAGTAGCTATACTGATCTGTCCAGAATGTAAGGGAAAGAGGAGTGAAAATTGCAGCTATAGTTTACATTGGTCTGGCAACATGACTACAGATTCTGCTCCAGTCTTTTTCTGGTATGCCCTATTGAACTTGGCTTTGCATTGTGTTTGGTTCATTTTTGTTGACCCAGGCCTGCATGTCTAGCTTAGCCTAGCCCTAGCCTGACCTCTATGCCATCCATGGTCCACTCTGGGTCAACCAGAGTGCATGTGCCCTTCAACAACACTCCAGACTCACTCAGACATGCATGGAATCAATCTATGCAGTGCGAAAGGGACGAAATAGGTCGCCATTGAGTTTAGTGTTACTGTCTCACTGCCACGCCAACATGGACACCAGAGTAGACCCTCACTGGATCCTTACTGAGAAACAATGTTACACTGCTGTATCCCTGAGTAAGGGTGCTATTTTTTGCTGCATGTGTGGATGTGAGTTTGTGACAGAGTGAATGAGAGAAGTCAGACCAAATGGATTGCAGAAAAACCAAGAGAGTTTGTCAATCAGATTTAGGGAATTCTCTAGCCAGTGAATGACTTCAGATGACTGATAAAGCAGTGAGCACGTGTAGTGGAACTTTATATCACCAGACAGACAGTGCGGTCAATACAACTGCAAGCACTTGCAGAGAGAAAGACGTGAGGTTTCCCAGGGTATGGATGGAGGTGGGAAATGGGAGAAGGACAAGGTATTCGGGAGAATTTAAAGTTACGTTTCTCAGCTTTTCTCAGACCTCCCAACAACATTCTCAGACTATGGTATGAATCCTGACATTCCATTGCCAAGGCATCACGTGGGCAGGAAAGCCAACCCGCCGACTTGGCAGACCCCTCGTAGAAGGCATCTGAGCAAATACATCTGAGCAACTAAATATAGATGCTTTTTTAAGTAGCACTTGACATGAATTTGACAGACCTTATGAATATGAAGAAGTACACAGGAGCCCTGGTGTGTGGCAATGTGTGCTTCAGGCCACAGCTACGTCAACACAACATGTTAAGTTGCTTTTACCAAGGCAAGGAAACATTATACAAATCATTTTTTAATATAGACAGGCAGATATATTCAAACCAGCATTTTCCAAATGAAGTATTATGACTCTGGGGTAAGTGAGAGAAGCACGAAAATTTATTTTAACCTGATACATAGAATCATGGATACACAAGTAGGTTACTTAAGGATGAAACAGTGGTTTCTTTTTTCTAATTTCTAACTTTTTAACATTTTAGCAATAAAATATAATTAAATCACTGATATCATTGATATTATGCTCACTCTCCCTAAGTGAACCCCTTCCAAAAGAGTGGAGAGGACCAGATACTAAATCAGACAAAGGACAAACTTAAAAGCTCTCAAACCGAGTAACATACAGTAGTGCGTGGATTGCAATTTCATACTGGCACCCCAGGAGAATCAAGCCCACCATGCCGGCTTTGCCAGCACCATGCTCTAACAATTGAATTACGGACTGCACTTCCCTGGGCCCAACTTCTACACAAAATGATAATTAATACCTTTTGTGTAGATTAATGCCTGATGATATTCCTCTGTTTTTCAGAACTTTTCCAAACTTTCTGTAGTATTTCATACCATAATTAATTCAGATTTACAAACTACCTATTACAAATCAGTAAGAAACTATTTTGAAAGAAACTTTAAAGAAAGTAAACCTTGGTCATTGATTATGACCCCTAACGGTTGAGTGCCCTAAGTAGTTGCTTATGTCACTTATGCCTACAACCGGCCCTGAAAGCAGGCTATAAAGTGCCATTGATTGCTTTCGCCTGTCTCTTTCACTCATTTAGAAACGAGTTCATTACAGGAATGGCTTCTTACCAAAATGAAGGTCAGAACAAAATAGGAGTCCAAAGAAGTCCGTTTTCTTGAGTCGAGTGGACAAAAATAAAAATAAATGTTCACAGTGCTGGAGGCAGCTCAAGTCTAATCCAGTACATGTTCAGAGTTCTATTTGGGGAGGGGTTTTTCCTACTGAAAAAACAGTTGTGTGCGTGTGCATTGTTCACAGGAAAACACAATCAAATTCTACATAACTTCCTCTTACTTGGTAGGTAAAAGGAGAATTGAGAGGGAATCTAGAAAGAGCTATGTTTAAGGCATATCCTGTAAACACTGGCTTTGTAAGCCTTCAAGATCACATGCAAGCCCACACTCACGGGTGCACATTGCCTAAACATCACACTGTTACCATGGTTACTCCATAGATAATCCTTCTCAAACATGTTGCCTGAGAAAATATGCAACTGTCTCTATGAGCTAGAATGTTGAATACAATTATATTATAATGTATTTCACTTGTTATCTTTCCTGTTTGTCCTCTGTAGGAAGTAGAGATTAATGAAGTTGTAATTAACTAGTTTACTCATTGTTCTCTCAGTTAATTCTTCAGCAGGCTTAGAGTATACTGGGAGGATTGTCACCCCTTTTCTATTGGTGCAGGGTTCATGTCCCCAATCAACCTAGAGAAGTCAATTTAAAGTCATAATTCCATCTAACATTATTATGATGATTGTGATTACTGGGGAGAAGTGGGGATCGATCCATAGGAGATACGTACCTAGAATGGCCTTCTCTGAGGGAAATCTATGACTTACAGAGTCATGTATTCAAATAACTTTTAGATACATGACTCACAGCTAGTTCAGCCAGGGAACCTGAGTGGGCATTGGCTCAGCAATGCATCAGCTGATGTCTGGATCACTCCTACTACAGTCTCAAGATTTCCATATCTAACGCCAACGCCAAGACATGGTATGTGTATTGTTTTCTATTGTTTCTCTAATAAATATTTAAACCAAGACGTGGTGTTTCATGTCCTAACTGCAGATTACAGACTATTTACATAACCACTTTCCCACATGAAAATGCTACATCCTCTGTGTTTTATAGGTGCTTCGAAATGTGCCCAACGTCAAGCATATGTACATCCCATCTACAGGTGCTGGTCATATAATTAGAATATCATCAAAAAGTTGATTTATTTCAGTAATTCCATTCAAAAAGTGAAACTTGGATATTATATTAATTCATTACACACAGACTGATATATTTCAAATGTTTATTTCATTTAATTGTGATGATTAAAACTGACAGCTAATGAAAATCCCAAATTCAGTATCTCCGAAAATTAGAATATTACTTAAGACCAATACAAAAAAAGGATTTTTAGAAATGTTGGCCAACTGAAAAGTATGAACATGAAAAGTATGAGCA
>JACXGI010008558.1:0-33140 GCA_016801175.1 Esox masquinongy | reverse complement strand
AACTTCCTGGTAGACGGCTGCATTGACCTTGGACCTCAGAAAACACAGTGGACCAACACCAGCAGATGACATGGCACCCCAAACCATCACTGACTGTGGAAACTTTACACTGGACTTCAAGCAACATGGATTCTGTGCCTCTCCTCTCTTCCTCCAGACTCTGGGACCTTGATTTCCAAAGGAAATGCAAAATTTACTTAAATCAGAGAACATAACTTTGGACCACTCAGCAGCAGTCCAGTCCTTTTTTGTCTTTAGCCCAGGCGAGACGCTTCTGATGCTTTGTCTTGTTCAAGAGTGGCTTGACACAAGGAATGCGACAGCTGAAACCCATGTCTTGCATACGTCTGTGCGTGGTAATTCTTGAAGCACTGACTCCAGCTGCAGTCCACTCTTTGTGAATCTCCCCCACATTTTTGAATGGGTTTTGTTTCACAATCCTCTCCAGGGTGCGGTTATCCCTATTGCTTGTACACTTTTTTCTACCACATCTTTTCCTTCCCTTCGCCTCTCAATTAATGTGCTTGGACACAGAGCTCTGTGAACAGCCAGCCTCTTTAGCAATGACCTTTTGTGTCTTGCCCTCCTTGTGCAAGGTGTCAGTGGTCGTCTTTTGGACAGCTGTAAAGTCAGAACTAGACTGAGAGACCATTTAAAGGCCTTTGCAGGTGTTTTGAGTTAATTAGCTGATTAGAGTGTGACACCAGGTGTCTTCAATATTGAACCTTTTCACAGTATTCAAATTTTCTGAGATACTGAATTTGGGGTTTTCATTAGTTGTCAGTTATAATCATCAAAATTAAAAGGAATAAACACTTGAAATATATCAGTCTGTGTGTAATGAATGTATACATTATACAAGTTTCACTTTTTGAATGGAATTACTGAAATAAATCAACTTTTTGATGATATTCTAATTATATGACCAGAACCTGTATATATGTATATTTGTGTGTGTGTGTGTGTGTGTGTGTGTGTGTGTGTGTGTGTGTGTGTATAGGGAGTAAGACTTATTCACTTAATAACTGTATTAACTAAATATTTAAAAAAAAAAAACTGTTTTTTGTAGGGACCGAGGAAAATGTTGTTTTGAATCTAATTTCTCTAGAAGCTTTTACAGTCCTTAACAACAATCCTGACATTTTAGAAAGCTACTGACTGAAAAAATAATTATAATATCACTTATAATGATAGAACTGATGTACCAGTATTCCCTGGCTACCAAAACTGTTATGACAATGTACGTGAAACCCCAAAATAACCACAAAACAAATTATCTCTTTTACATAAAATAATCCATTTGACTCTTCGACTTCAGAAGCTTGTAACTCCTAAATCACTGCAAATGTGGTTTTAAAATCATATTAAAGTTTTGCTAATTGTTTTTTTTTAACTAAAATGAATACACACATACAATACACACAACATTTTTGTTCCAAAAGGGGTGTTTTCTGATTCTCCAGTGAACTTCTTCTGTTAAAATTACCCCTTAATTCCCCCTTTATTCATCAAAAGCATTTCATCCAGGCTGGATAAACAGGCCATTTTATCTTGGTCAGAGGGCAACGAACTGGAGAAATCCCTGAGAGAAACTCCGGCCCAATAAGCATTAAGGGATTATGTTATATGTACGGCCAGGAATGTGTGACTAGGCGAAATGGTAAAACACTTTTGAGTGTCATTATATGAACCACTGCAATTTTGTTTGCGAAAAGAGGCGGAGCTGCGTCTAGCTACTTTCCTTGATTGGCTTTCCGACAAAAGGCATCGGCTTTCCCGCAAGGTCACTCTGGGGCCACACCATCATGCTCCATCTGTACGTCTGTTCTGTGGAAGATCTTCCCGCGGGGAAAGGATAGGAGTCAGGGACATCAAAGGCTGCCACAGGGGACTGGCCACGAGAAAGTGTCATGTCCGACGTTGTCTACGACCTTGTCTATGACCTTGTCTCCGCGGAAACATAACTACTCTGTTAGGCAATAACGATCTTTATCGTTTTTCCCCCAAAAGACGCTCGCCTAATACAATGGGTATTTAATACCACTGCCTGTTTAATTGTTTTTAATACGCAATAGAATATCAAAGGAAAACTATGGTGAGGAAAACTGTGGGTGCTTCTTTCTAGGGACCACTTAAACAATGCTAGAAAATGTGTTCAGAACGAAGCCTGACAGCACATACAGCCCATCATCCTTACTGAACGGGGAATGTTTATCCTGTCCAATGATCTCTTTCCATCCCACAAGGCCTTTCACTGTATCAACCTTTCAATTCAATTCAAAGGGGCTTTACACACAAAACATTTCTTTACAACTCCAAAGCAATAAGAAAACAGGAAAAATGAAATATAAAGTAAAATGTACAAAAGTAATTGAAATCAATCAGAGATTCCAAGTGCACATTACGCACACATTTCAAAAGGACATTTGAAATGTTAGATTATTAGTTAGATTATTATAAGGTAATTACAATGTCATAACAATGTACAAATACCAGTTGACATATGTACAGCAAGGGTAAGCTCAACTGGTTATATTTACAATGATGTTTGTACTCCATCGGTTGCCTTTTTCTCATGGCAACTAGTCACACGTTGCTGCCGTGATTGAACACCAGCTGTCTGAGCAGGCTCTCCTCCAAGTCTGTCTCCCTGTGGACAAGGAGGGCGTCCTCATGAACGTTTCTGAGAAGCGCTTGCCTTTGGCTGGTCATGAAATGTTTCAACTATTTTCTGGAATATGTAAATCAGCGTGTATGGACCTGATACTGCTCTGCAGGCACAATTTGGGGTCTTTGTGTTGTAAGCTGAGGGAACCTTTGTAGAATTCAGCATGCAAAGTCTCTGTTGGGGGTCCCGTTATGCCAATTCTTGGGTGGTAAAAAGACCCCAGACAGTAATGGGTTCTATCACTGATTAAAGCACTTTTACCCAGATACTGACTGTCATGTAGAGTCCTGTGAGCTCTTGCTTGTGCGGAAGGCCTTTCTTGCCTTTCAGATCGTTTCTCAGATCGATAACGGCCTTGTTGAAGCTATCTGTGGTCTCTCTGTCTCTCTCTCTATCCATAGCCTTTCCTTCTCCCGCCATCTCCCAGACAGTAGACAGTGACGGTAGACAGGTGGTTGACTAGGCAGTGGGCAGGCCGTCCTTGGGGAATACCTCTCAGGAGGTACCCAGCCAGCTGTCACACTGCCTGGAAGCACACTCAGGAGGCTCACAAGATGAACACACATAGAAACACACACACACACACAGATGCACACACACACACACACACACACACACACTTTGAGAGAAAGCAAGCAAGCAGTAAGAATACACAAGTCGTGTCCCGCAAAAGAGTTCCGGCCATTTTAGAGTTTCGAGGTCATCTCGACGCCATCCAAAGCAACATGTTGATGGCCTCCATGAACAACATGACAGACCATGTGGGTCCTGATGGATTTTTACTAAGAAACACTTGAAAACTGCTGAGAGGCAAAATAAAAAATGTTTAATTGATTTCGAAGAAGTTGGGTTGCACGAATCAAAGCAGTTCAGACATATCCGGTCATACAAACAGGAAGATTAAAACGTCACAACTACACAACATTGCGTCAAAAATGAGCTATTCCACCTTTAAACCTTCTTGCAGGCCTGTTTGCATGCATGTAATCTCCTCATAGTCACTTTATACATTCTCCGTACAATCCCCCCACCCAAAACCACTCATTTGGTGAGGGAAGGAGTAGACAAGTCACGCAGTTATTCAAAGTGAGTCGTGTCAGCGTTAGAGGCAGGATTCTACACACTGTCCCTTTAAACCTGGGCCTACACAATCACAACCAAGCCTGACTGACAGTGACAGCTGGCACAGAAAACACCACAAAATGTATTGAATAGTTGTGCGCATATCATCACGAGAAGTTACTAACCATTATCTGATCAGGCCATTAAGACAGTACAGCACTGGTGGTAATGGGGATGATTTTAATGATGATTGCACCGTTCATATTAATGTTTATGCAAATCGTCACTGTAATTTAATTATGCATGTATGCAGTTCAAACCAACTAAACACTTGGCTAATTGGCCGCCTTCATATCTCCATGGCAACCAACCAGCCCACTACAATCCCCCCCCACTCCTTAGTTGCACAATCTATCTTTTTTTCCTTCTAATTTCCCTCATTACCAGCTAAATCAGATATTGAAAAAAGCTAAGTAGGCTCTTATACATTTTTTATAATGTTAACTAAGGATGCAAGTGTCTCCCAGCTCTTTCTCTCAGTCGTGCTCTCTCTCTCTCTCTCTCTCTCTTTCTGATGCAAACACAGACGCTTTCTTCTCCTCAATTAAGACCTTAGCCAAACACAGTCACTTCCTACTCCTCCATCAGGAGCTTAGCCAAACACAGCCACTTCCTACTCCTCCATTAAACCTTAACCAAACACAGACACTTCCAACCCCTCAATAAGGGGCTTAACCAAAGACAGCCAGTTCCTTCTCCTCCATTAAACCTTAACCAAACACAGCCACTTCTCCTCAATTAAACCCAAACCAAACATAGCCACTTCCTTCTCCTCAAATAAACCCACACCAAACACGTCTCATCCTTCTACTCAGTTAAACCACAAATGGTGTGCAAACAACAAGTAGGGATTTCAAAACATGGATCATACAGAGATGGGAACCAGGTGTTTATATGTGTGTGTTTATTCAGTGTGTGCAGAGAAAGAGAAAGAGAGCTGGAATGTGTTTGATGGACTCTACATTTTCAATGGCAGTAAGGGGTATATCTGCTAGTGTGACTTCTAGATCACCACAAAGTTGCTCTCCGACCTGAGACTGTGGGAGAGGATCAACCCAAGGAATTTGGATTCAGTACAGTACCTACCTACTTTCGACAGGGTAACTAACTAGCTGGCTAAAAAAAGCCAAAGCAACGAACTGAGCTGCTCTCGCCCCGTGTTTTTTGCCTTCGGATTATTGGAATGTGCCTCAGTGTCAGGTCCTGACAGGTCTCCCCCACTATGCAAAATAAAGTATATTGGGTTAAACAACAAGAAGAATATTGACGATTGGTTCTAGGGCTACCGAATATTTGGATTTCTCCAAGTTGGGCAATTTTACTATACTACAAATATAATCTTCATAAACTAACATATTTTCTGTTATAATAATAATTCTATATTTTGTTTTCTTATCCACATGAAATCATGTTTTGTCATGATAAACTTTCACTTTTGTAGCACAAAGGCTATTACGGGATCTTCAGAAAGTATTATCTCTTGCCATCTGGAAAAAAAAACACTGACATTTGTCTCATCTGCCCTGGCCCTGGCCTTCAGCATCTATAGATGTCTGGCTGGACCAAATCTCAACCATCTACGGCAACATTCTGTATGTGTAGGTTCCAATTTTGTCCAGTCCGGACTTATGTGGATGTTACAATCGAAGCCAGGTCAACATGTGTTCAGTTGTGTTCAGTTATCAACACGTGTTCAGATGTCAACGTGTTCCGTTGTCAACATTTGTTCAGTTGTGTTCAGTTGTGTTCATTTGTCAACACGTGTTCAGTTGTCAACACGTGTTCAGTTGTGTTCCGTTGTCAACACGTGTTCAGTTGTGTTCAGTTGTCAACACGTGTTCCGTTGTCAACACGTGTTCCGTTGTCAACACATGTTCAGTTGTGTTCCGTTGTCAACACATGTTCAGTTGTGTTCCGTTGTCAACACGTGTTCAGTTGTGTTCAGTTGTCAACACGTGTTCAGTTGTGTTCAGTTGTCAACGCGTGTTCAGTTGTGTTCCGTTGTCAACACGTGTTCAGTTGTGTTCCGTTGTCAACACGTGTTCAGTTGTGTTCCGTTGTCAACACGTGTTCCGTTGCTGTGACTATCCGGCAAAGGACCTGCACTGGTTTGGGCTGGAGGGAAAGACAACAGAGGAAGGATTTCTGACATGGCCTGGTTAAAGGTATTGTTTCGGATGATGCGCCTGATACACGTTGAAAGCCGCCGGGCGGTTCATATAACTGGATAAATCGTTATGTCGTTGCACACAAGTGGTTTTATAATGAAGACCGCAACATATGGAAGCCTCATGGCTCGTAGGGAAAAGGTCAAACGGTGATCACCGGACCAAAATATACCACATGAACTATAGGCCCTATGTGTCATATTGATCACGCCACACATTATGTTCAATTTTGCTGTAAAAGAACATTTATCTATTTTTATATGTTTCCTGTATCTAGTTAAATGTATTGGAGGACTGCATCATCCTCTGTGGCTCTACCACGCTTCCCCTGCCAGTAAGAGGTACGCACGCGTCATTAAAAAACTCAGTAAAAATTCTGTGCTGTTGTTTCCCTTTAAATGCTACCAGCCCTTTAACGAGGCCCCCCATTAGCTCACCCTGTCGATGCCGAAGTCAATAGAAAGAAAGGTAGCCCTTGTACAGCCGCACGGACTCACCTGTCTCTTATCGGTGTCTCACGTACAGCCAGCAGTCAATAGCCGGAAGAGATTAATCTGTAACAGCGGCACGGTGTCACATGATTAAGTGTGAACGGCCTCTCAGAGTCACATCCACCATCTGCCCAGGCAGTGGAGCCTGCTCCCTGCTTCAGGAGAGGACCTACTTACACGCACGCACGAACGCGCACGCACGCACACGCGCACGCACGCACTCGCTCCCTAGTTAACCTATTGGAAACGCTGCCGGGCATGTGTCAGGAGTGTGTAGATTAGGGGTTGTCCGCCGGTGGTATATCGGCTGGAACGGGCCTGACCACTCCTCCGTCTGTTTTCTTCCCCTGTTGCCATGGAAACTCCATGTAAACTCACGTCTAGGACTAGTGGGCGTGGTTCCGTTGCACTCTGCCAGTGACATCAAGGTGACAGAGGAAGGAGACGTGGTGGCAGATACTCACTGACACAGGGATTCCCTAACCCCTCCCCCCCAACCCACATATTGATGCTACTTAAATTTTTTTGTACAACACATAGGAAACAGGGTCCATGTTCCCGAGCGTCTTATCCATCAGGAACGGTGTCGGAACGCTGCAGCTGTCACAAAACTCACGGGGGGGCATGACTTTCTTTTAAGTATTTCTCTGTCTTTCTTTTTTTTTTATTGATGCGCTAATATTGTCCATTACGTCACCTGTCCAAAAGACTCATGTTCAAAGGCAAACTGAGATTCCTTGTCTTGAGATTCCCAGCCCCATTAACAGGCCGGAGTCTGGTGCGGTAGCTAGGTCAGAGGTGTGGCGGAGTTGGTTAGCGCTCAGTTCAGCCACAAAACCAGTCTCACACGCCCACTGTGTGCGGGTGTGTCTGTGTGTAGCAGGGCTCAGCTGCCCACGGTGATGGATGGGCCTCTTTGTAGGCCAGGTTAGAAGTCATCCTTGATTTGACGGACCAACTGTTTATCACTCTTACCGCCTCTTCCCTTGTCCCGCCTCCATGCCTCGGTTCCTTCTATTCTGCCTCCATTCGCCTTTGCATGACGGATGACCGCCAGTCAAAACTCGCTCTTCTCTCCCCTCCCGAGCGCGCGCTTTTCTGCACCATTTCATCAGATTGCCTGTTTTATTTTTTCTTCCCTCTCCTTCCATTCCTCCCTCTCCGCCAGCCACCTCATAACATTTGTTTAATACAAGGGCACGTTTCTCAGCAAGCTTGGTGTTTCTCACACACACACACACACACACACACACACACACACACACACACACACTAACACACACACACGACCAGTATTGATTCTACAGAGTTGACCCTATAAAAATGTCATATTTATAAGACAAACTGTAAAGGGTGACTTTTCCCCAATATTATGTGTCTCCAAAAGTGCTTTTGACAGGATGGGCAATTTCTAAATCTAAACTCATACAAACTCAATACGGGAGGAAGCCCTTAATTACTCTGAATCCACTTTCCACATTAAGTGGAGGTCAAACTTGATTAATCCGCGTTTATTTCAAATCTGTTGCCAAGGCCTGCGGGACTGGATATAAACGCTGTCTCTCCTTCACGGCTGTAACACCTCCCTCCATCTCTTCCATCCTCTCATCCAGTTAGCCCAATCAGTGAGACGTTAAGTGAAATGCATTACGCCTGAGCGGCACACCTAGCCATTACCGCGCCAGACTGGCAGGAGGGCTTCTTCACCGGGAAAACAGCACGAGAAAAAAAAGGAAACATCCTTCCGCATTCAAATTAGCGGCTGTGGAACTTAAGGAAACAGTCTTCCGAGAGTTCTGAGCGTATGGAGCACATAGAACAACGTCTCCTGTTAGTGGAGGGCGACTTGATAAAGGGAGTAATTCATCATCAATTTCCTGCCGAGCAGCAGCAGAGACGTATTCCCTTCCTGGCAGGCAGCGCTGCCGTCCTCCGTGATTAATTTGAATAAACAGCACTACATCAACATTAATGCTGATTGCTGATTAAATTTAGATCGCTCATGTTTTTTGGCAGAGACAGATGATCGGAAGTTGAGTCCGGATGACATCTCTCTTCCATCTACCAATCCTGTCCTTACGTCCCTCTCTTTCTCTGTGTCCTTCTCACCCTCTCCTCTCCTTCTCGGTGTCCTTCTCACCCTCTCCTCTCTGTCTCAGTGTCCTTTTCTCCCTCCTCCCTCTTCTGCTTTTGCTCTCATCCGTCTCTCTCCCTGGCTCTCCATACATCCCTGTCTCTATTTTCTATCTCCTCATCCCTCACTCTCCTCTCCACCTCCTCCCTCTCTCCATCTCCTCTCTCTCCTCTCTCAGACTACCTCTTAAACTTTGTCTCTCCCTCCTGCCTTACCTCTGCAAACACTCTAGAAGGAACACCATATCCTACTGGCACCAAATTCCACATTTACTGTCCCCGTGGTTCCCCGAGTCAATACATCTGACACTTAGAGGGCACTCGAACTAATGGTTCAGCACTCATGGTATCAACCTGATTTGTTAAGGCGGTGTCCCGCTTGAATTCAAACCCTGGTGCCCTCTCCACTGCGGCGTGGCACAGGGCACAGTCCCCACGTGAGTTGCTGATGAAGTTGAGCCTGGGGGGTGGGGGGTGGGCAAAGCCGAGAGGGCAGTTTGAGTGCTCCAGCCTTTAAAACATAGAACTGGCACAGACGTTTTACCGCCAAGGTACCGGAGTGAGCCGTGGAGTTCGAGGCGCTAACAACATAAAACTTCCTCTGGGGTGGATAGCTACACGCAGTCGTGTGGGATTAGTGAATTCCAATACTTACTGTCTAATTGCAATGTCAAATTGTACTGTCTAATTGTAATGCCTAAGTCTAATTGCAATGTCTAAGTCCAATTGTACTGTCTAATTGTAATATCTAAGTCTAATTGTAATGTCAAATTGTAATGTCTAATTGTAATGTCTAAGTCCAATTGTACTGTCTAATTGTAACATTGTCAAACAGACATAAATTCATCCAGGCTTACATGTTAATATCATACAATACCACATGATTACACACAAGAGTAAGGATTCTGTATGATTTCTGTATTGTGGGTACCCGTTAACACTATTTGATCGGTAGAATAGATCTCTGGAAAGGGAAAAGCCAAACTGTACAGATACTGTACCGAGGTACTGCACTACTCGATATTAGAACAAATCACTACTCAAACTGAAAACCTAATGTACCAAAGTAATGCACTATTCTGTACTACAAGAAAACCGTAGTCAACTAAAAATGCGATGTAACTAAAGTACTGAACTTCTCTATATTACAACAAAACACTATTTTAACTGAAAACAGGCTTGAACCAAAGTACTGAACTTCTCTTTATTAGAACAAAACACTAGTTTAACTAACTGAAAACATATTGTATACAAAGTACTGCACTACTCTATAATGTAACAAAACAACTTCTTGCACTTCAAAATAAAGAAAACTGATACATAACAGAAAAAACAGATGGCTTTGCAACAAAATCCATCAGAGGAAAAAAGCTATGGGAATTCCTTCTTTACAGCAAAATGGAGCACTATTGACAAAGAGAGAAATCACCCTGCGAACTAAAGACTAACAGAGACATAAAAATGGCTTTGGTAACTCAACAGTCTCCTTAATGAGTCTCTGGCAGATGAAGGAATGCAAGTCTTCTATTAATATTGAATTATGTGTACATTTTGGTCTGGTGGTAACAGTATCTCTAGTAATAATAGTATATGTTAATAATAGCATCTCTCTCCCAAGGCCTTAGGGGGGCCCGTGGCCTACATTTGACTGAGCCCCCCGCCCCCCCGGAAATGATTCTGCCCCATCCGCTTCTTCTTAATGCCTGGATGCAGACAGCTAAGATGTTCTGTTGCACGCAAATGATAACTCCTTTATATTTAAATCAATGGCTGAGTGAATTTCGGTTCAACCTTTTGTTTTTGCATTCAGTCGGGAGCAGAGGACGGCAAAAGCCAAACGGGCTGCTTTGGTGGAACACGTATTCAACACATGCACGCACGCGCACACACACGCACGCACGCGCACACCCGCACGCCGTTGAATCTTCAGGGTGAGTCCCCTGAATAACAGGCGGTGTGACTCTGCACATATAAATGCCAATCGTTAAGACAAAAGTGGGAAGGGTGGCTTTGCTAGTTTGATTCCGGCTTGTATGGGAGTCTTCGGGATGAGACAGACACAGGGTGGGCCGCAGACAGACACTCCCAATCGCTCGGCGAAAACAGTGCTGTCGTCATCACCTACACCTGAGCAGTCGGACGCATTCGGGAAATAGGGGGACACGCGGATGCACAGTACAAACTGCACGACATTTGATGCGTAGGGAAAAGAGGACACTCAACTCACTCAGCAACTTAAACAACTGATTCCTCTTTTAGCACGCCTCCTGCTTGTGTAACTGAGGACTGACTGCTCATGATTACATAGACAGTGAAATAAACACAAGTGATGTGGCCACGCTCGTGTCAAAGTTGTAGGGCTGTCATAATGACAGATGCACTACGTTCTAAAATAAAAAAAGCACATTATAAAGTGTATCCACCTTTAAAATGCATTCCTATTCAGGCCCACACAGATCTCTCTCTCTGTTCAAGTCAGTTGTAACCTTTAATCCTCTTTCATACTGAAGAGCAGACCATTCTAATGACTAATACTGTCTGCTTGTCATGATCAGAGAACACATTTCATGTCTTTTCACTTTATTTGGGGGTTTAGAGGAAAGCAGCCAAATCACAGGGCTTTTATCCTCGACCAAAAAGACAACTGATCTTTCCCAGGACTAAAGAGAGAATAAGCTAGGAGATAAAAGTTGTCTACAGGGAGATTCTAGAGTACTTGGTTAACCAGAAGGAGGAGGAGATAGTGAATACCAACATGACCTGTTGGCTGAAGTACTGTCTACACTACATTTCTGGCCCTGTTGCTAATAATGTATTTCATCTTACACCAGAAAGCAATAATATGTTTACAATATTTACAGATCTAAGTGACTACTGTAGGCTTCTATGGGAAAATGGTGCATGTCACCTATCTGCTCATCTCTTATCATCCTCCTTCTTCCTAGTCCAGAGGCTTGACTAACACTATGCAGTGTATTAGCTCCAGAGGCTTGACTAACACTATGCAGTGTATTTCTTCCAGAGGCTTGACTAACAGTATGCAGTGTATTAGACCAGAGGCTTGACTAACACTATGCAGTGTATTAGTCCAGATACCAGACTAAAGATAATTATTAATCCAGAGATTAGACCAAAGCAAAGTATTGGTCTAGAGCACGCTTGCAATTTAAAAGTTAAAATAAAACTCACAGGAAACTTCAACTGCATACCACGGTATATAGGAGCTGGCGCGGCGTCAACCTGTGTGTCTGTGTGTGTGTCTGTGTGTGTTTGTGATGCTGCCCATCCCTTGCTGAGACAGACCACCTGTAAAGCCAGTATTAATTCCAAAGCACCCTGGGTATCTCTCTGTGTACTGCATCTTGGCCAACATACCTCCTTTACAGTGACTAATGGGCTGTGCTGACCGCAAGACGCTTGCCGTATAACCGACAATTAGCAATGCACCACTATGTTCAACACGAACAGTGTGGACAAAGGAGCAAATCGACATTTCAGGATCGTTTGTTGGTTTCGTCTAACGTCCGAGTGATGTGCTTCTCTGGCTTTCTCTCCCTCAACTCTCAGGTCCGAGGCCAAACGACCCTCCCCAAGCAATTAGAGAGGCCTTCACCTAACTTCTCTCAGGTCCGAGGCCAAACGACCCCCCCCAAGCAATTAGAGAGGCCTTCACCCTAACTTCTCCTCGATTTCCAATAGTTTGGGCCAACGATGGAGGGCCAACAAGCTAACTCAGGTTTTCTTATTGGGGCCTCCAACAACAAGCTAACAGGATTTTCTATAGGGCAGGCCAAAAATTAGTTAACCCAGGGGCTGAATTCCAAAAGCAAAATAAGCAGCCCTTAAACCTTGCACGAGTGGTATTTCAAATGAGGCCCTCCAAGCCAGTTCCACTCCACATTTTCATTGCAACCCCCGAAACAGAGACTTAGCCTTCTGATTTACCTCATCATTAATGGCACCCACCTGGTGTCCCCGGACAAAACAAGTCCCTGATTAGGGTGCTGCAATGGAAACACAAGGCTAAGCAAAAGTCCCTAAACATTGCTTCTGGCATGGGTTGTTATATATATATATATATATGCATAGACATCCTTCAACACATTGTCATGATTGATGCCAAATGACAGAAACTCTGTGCCTATGCACACTAAAAACAGTTATCGGGATGACATTTACATTTAAATAATATGCTAATATACTTTTCTGTTTGCAGAGGGAATATATAACGCACCTGCAAAGCGTGGCGACAGGCAGAAAACAGGCATCTGCAGTTGTTAGTGACTTGCCATGACAAAATATCTGTTGTTTTGGGCAGTAAGGACTGGTAGTTGGGGCTTGTTTAGTAATGGATTTAGATATTTTCCTGAACTGAAGCTTGATTTTAACTGAACAACAAGTGACGAATTCAAAGCACACGTCATTCTATAACCGATTTTTGTTATTTAACACATCAACACAAATTCTTATTTAATATATCAACACAAATGCTTATTTGAGTAGTCAAAGTGGGTTATTTGATGTGTCAGATCGGGTTATTTGACCTGTACATTTTGACACACAAAGTCCCAAACAGCATTCCAAAGGTACAGTGTTATGTAATACGAAGAGCTGCATTTCTTATGCTTGACAGTCATGAAAAGTAGCATGCTCGTTAACAATGCACACAAATCAACTGTGGTGTCATGTTTTCTCCTTCCTGTCAAAACAGATGGAAATAAAAAACTAAAAGGGTTTCAGCTGTTTTGGGAATATTGAAAGGGACTAGCTTCAAGTGGAAACTGGTTGTTGAATTGGGGTTCAGGGGAACATGGGAACAGTAAGACAGGGCTGAGCGGTTACTGCCGATCCGTAGCAGATGGATGGCCAAGAGAAAAGAGATGGGCGAATGGAGCTCACATTTCAACATGGCCTGAACGTGTGGATGGGCTGTGTTCAGAAATCAAGCACCGTGTTCAGTAATAAAGCACTATGGTCAGTAATCAAGCACTGTGGTCAGTAATCAAGCACCATGGTCAGTAATCAAGCACCGTGGTCAGTAATCAAGCACAGTGGTATTTGTAGTGGACGGAAGATTTAACTGGTCATCAGCTGTGCTTAGACACAACACACTGCAGAGTGCCTGGACACAGCGGTTAGCTGTGTCCAGCTAACCGCTGTGTCCAGCTGTGTTAGCTGTGCGGTTAGCAGTTGGATGAAGGGGGCCTCGTCCTGAATCAACCCCAGGGCCAGTTGGAAGAAGGGAGTCTTGTCTTGAATCAACCCCAGGGCCAGTGGATGAAGAGAGTCTCGTCTGGCCTCTCCTCTGTCTTTCTCTGTCAAGCAAACTGAAGAAGCTCTAAACTAAGTCAATTCCAAATGTACACGTGTACACAATTTACACATTTCCAAAGTGTAAAATACTTAGTGTACACATTTCCAAAGTGTACAATACTAAATACTGCAGGTATGAATTTACAATTTGCAGTAAGTAAAAATAACACTGTCCCTAATTTTATGGCAGCCAGCAATGTCTGTCTACGAGCTCTCCTAAACAAATAGGTAGCCAATTATCTAAAAGGTCTCACTACCTCTCGCTGTGTATATAAGTGTGTGTGTGTGTGTGTGTATATATATATATTATACAGTATATATTCAATACATGTAAATGGATGTATTGTGTCAGTATTCAGTATACCTATTTGCATGTATGTAAATCGGAGCACTCTACATCCCCTCCCTCCCCGATAAAAGACTAACCAGTTGTTCACCAAAAGTTATGAGCTAATTGAATGAGATTTTGGATGATCTGCCACCCCTCTGCCACCCCTGGCCCATCGTTTGTCTGCCAGGAGAGCCGGCGTCGTCCTCCCACGCTGCCTGCCTGCCTGCCGACTCCTCCCTCTCGCCCCGTCCACCCACGCTCCCTGCCGACTCCTCCCCCTAGCCCCGGCCTCCCACACACAGGTTCCTCACCTCAAACTGTATCACTCATTCAACTCCTGGCTGCCCTCTGTGCTTCCCCACAAACAAGCAGAAGCTCGGCTCACGTATGGTTTCCACTCTAGCCCAATAACATACCGATGCCTTCAGGTTGATATGTGGGTTTTTGTTTGGATATTAGCATATTTGTAGCATATGAATAAGCAGTTGCTATGGTGAATCACATTCATACTTGTCGAAGGTATGAGAGTGGCAATGAAATTATGCACAAGACGAAACATCTATCAAGAACCTTATGCTTCAACATAAATGACATTTCGATACACTGTTCCAGAAAGTAACAGCCGAGAATGCTTTGAATTCCACCCACGCTTAGCGTTTATTTTTTGGAGTGTGTGTGTGTGTGAGGGGCGGGAAGTACCATAATGATCTTATAGCCACAGATCTAGAATAATTTTATCATAGTCAAATCTTAACCGTAACCCTGACTTACAGTCGTATCTTTAACACATACGACTGTAAATCACTTAAGAAGCAATGACATGCTTCTTCTCACTGGCCTCTGTCCAAATGGTAGGGTTTACCCAGCCAGAGAAACGTCAGTGTACGACAATAATACCTAACCTTAACACCCAAAGGTGAACCTAGTTGACATTTTAGAGTTTTCACACCACCTCTACAGTTTTTTTAAATGGCCGACTTTTAACTTCACCTACATACCTTTGCTTTCACCCTTTCAACCCTGGGGCGTTTATCTTCTCCTGGACAAATCCTTCATCCTGAGACGGTGAGATCTTGTCAGGAAGGAGCTTTTCTCTGCTTAGCCTGTGCCAGCAACCAACTCTGTTCCTCCACTGATGGAACTGATGATAAATCGCTGTGCTTTATCATGCCCAAATGTCCAACTTTAATTAAATTGAGTCAGCCCAAGATTACAATACGTTTGTTGAATTGGAGAGTGCCCCCATTTGTCCCCGACACATACATAAGGCTTTGTTCAATGTATTGTGTACTGTACCCATGAAGCCAGGCAAACCATCAAGAATGATGACACAGAGGAAGGTAAAAGGAGAAGTACGTAGTAACAAAATGTCAAATTAAGGCCAGAATATGCAACTATTTCATCAGTTATAGGCTTAGTCTGGAAGAACACTGAGCAAAGGGAATAAACCAATTTTAAACAAACACCAGACCCCCAACACAGGGTTAAAACTATACTTTTGATACGTCTCTCGTTTTATAAATTGAAGAGCTGTTAAAAGTCTTTTCCGTTATTTTCTATTTTTTCAACATGAGATTCCTTTCAATAAAATACTGAGGTTTCGGCCTCCAGCAGAGCAGCCTACCTGTGAGTAGAGATCACCTGTGGAGCACATTCATCAGCGACGTCGTGTCTGTCTTGCTGTGCGTTTGATGTTTTTCTGTTGATGATGCAGGCAGCATGGGCTCATTAACCCAGCGTGTTAGCCACGTCACCCACGGTTACATTCACCTGAGTTAGACCCGGCCTGCCAAAAACCACAGGCTTGTAGAAACTTTAGCATGACAGAGAGGGGATGTACTGTACAGATACACACAGGCCAGACTGAGAATGGGTCACCATCTTTACAATTCAATGGGAGACGATGGAGATTTACATGGTCATGGCCATTTTTGCCCCTGACAGCAGCTTCAACCACAAAAGGCATGTCTATCCAATCAGCTTGCAGCCCATCCAACCAGTTACATAGCGGACCATCCAATCAGCTTGAAGCCCCTCCAACTAGCTATGTAGTGGTCCATCCTATCAGCTAGCAGCAAATCCAACCATTTAGCTGCCCTTCAATCAGCTTGCAGCCCATCCAACCAGCTAGCAAGGGTCACATATTGCTAGCTAAATAATTACACAGCTAGCTATAATGGCATGTTAAACCAAAACTACATACCATGCTGTGTTGAAGCAAAAGTGAATAGGTTGTGCAAAGTTGTGAGACTTTTTCATACAGTCGTCACCGATGACCGACCGTTCTTCCATCTTCATTAAAAACATAAACCTTTGTAGAGGAACAGTACGCCGACTTCATCTGGACTGGGCAGTTGGATCCAGACGGCTGCCCGCGGCAGGGCCCAGGGTTCACAATGAGAGATGGAATGCAGCCCGCGAGGGTTGACACGGGGCCTTGTTTGCAGCGGGAGTTTAAAAGCGTGTGTGCGAGAGGTGTGCGGGGCGTGGTTTGAGAGGCCACAGTCCAACCTGACGAGGGGTGTCGCTGTAATCCATCACTCCCGCCCGAGAGGCTAGTGGGATCATTAGCGCGGGTCATGTTGCACCCGGCAGTTGGGGGGCTGCCCAGCCGTGTCATATGGGAGCAGCCGGTCAGCTGTTGCTTCCTGCTCGTTACCGGCCAATCAGACAGTCACCCCATCGCTCCATTAGGCCCCAGTGTCTGTCACACCTGTACCGCCACTTAGTCCAGGGAGCCTTCAGGATATACTGTAGCTGTCCATGTATGTCCAACGGTGAAGATTTATTTATTTTTTGCTATACTTCCAGTGAACACAGCCAGGGGGAGAAAGTGCTTCTTCTAAGGGAGGTACGGGGTATTGTGGACCGATTGTTCAGGGAGCCAACTCCAAGTCCATTAGCAAAAACCCAAATCACTGTTTAGCCATCAAAGAGCACACGCAGAGCTGTCAGCTCACGAGGCACTTGACTCCGCCGCAAACAGACACGAGTGGCGGCGTGGAGGGGACTGGGACGGGCTCCCTCTGCATGTTGCCCATCAAGGAAGAAGCTGCGAGGCAATCATGATGGGGCGCCATTGTTTGGCGCAGACGCAATCTGAGCTGCAGCGTTGTTTCCTCTTCTGCAGTGACGATGTCTCACGATCAGCAGAAGAGGACAAAATCCCTTCACCCCGCGCATAACCACCGGGAGCCCAAAAGGCATTACGGTGTTGGCCAAATACTCAGGTGGAGTGGTCACTGGTAGCAGAATAGTTAAGTATATGTGTTTTTGTGTGTGTGCGTTTGCATGTGTGAGAACCTAGTGGTACTATATTGTACATAGGACCAGAGGTAAATTCCGTCAATTCGGTTCACACATGATTTTTTTTAGCTGATGCCCAACAGGAAAATGGCTACTTCGGGACTTGGGGAAAAGGACTGCCACTCCAATGAGACACTTACGGAACGAAAGCGTTTGAAAGGGCGTGCTGCCGTTGCCCCGAGGTTTCAAGATTTTTCGAAATATAATTTTCACCCTTGCATGCAGCAGTGATTTCATTTTCAGGGCAGAATGTGAAAATTATCTTCAATTATTGAAATCAAAAGAGAAATTACAATTAAAATCCATTCCTCTACTTACAGTTTTAACAAATAACAGACGGTCAGACTTAGGAGACTGAACTGTTCCCATGGCCAGTGTGCGCTCGCCAAGTTCTTCTCCTTGCTACAGGGTTCAAGCAGAGGGGCTGTAATAGCTCCACTGACTCAATTTTCTCAGGCTTTAATGTCCCTCCACGACTCTAGGGCCCATCTCTAATCAAAGATGGCCGCCTTTAGGAAATGCCAATGCCTGTGTGGCGAGGCTGATTGGTCCGCTAAGAGGAGATGGTGAGTATATTGAGAGGGAAAGACAACTGGGGGCCCAAAACAGGTGATCGGTGGTCGGGCTTGCCAATCAAAACCCCTCCCCCGGCCGCCAATTTCACTGCCGTTGTTCTGCAGCCAATTGTCAGCGGAATTTTGACTCATTGAAATGGAGATTAATGTCGGATGGAACGATAATAGCTTGTCCCAGATACAGATCGGTTTAAACCCTGCATTTTATATCTATATGAAAATCCCTTTCCACAGTCACCCGCCGCAGATCTCAGAGGCAATGCAATAAATCTGAGGCGAACGTGTCATCATCAGTACGGACTGCAGTAGACAACAGAAAGATGATCAGGACGGCATGTGCTAGGAGATGATGTAATGTCTGTTAAATCACAACCCACTGACAGGATTATTTTTCATAGATGAACCTGTGAATAAGAGAAAGTCGCGTGGTCACACTCGCTCAAACACATGCCACACTTCTCACTCAATTCTAAGGTGTCTGTTAAAAAAACAAAACAAGGATTACAGAATTCACAGGATCTCACACACACACACAAACCACATGACTGTATCATATATTACATTCTGTATATTACTTGGACAATGGGGAAATTAAAACATGAGAAATGCGTGACCCCGCGCCACGATCCATGCATTACAAAGCAGCTCCATATGGTGCAAATCGTGATAACAGAAGTGGAATTGACATTAATTCAAACAACTGAAGAAGACGACCAGTCCAAAGCGGCTTTGCTGATGCAATTCGATGAAAAGATGTACGGGGTGCCATTCTGCTGGCGAGTGTGTATTATGCTCATGTTAAAGGGGGAACATAAACACCTGTCGCGATCCTTTGACAAACGGCCTCTTTTGAATTCCGGTCTTTTGGAGACAACGGCAAATGGAGCCGTATCACTGTCAGACGCTGTCAACGATTTAATAACCAAAAGCTTCTCTTGCTGACAGGAATGCAGATATTCTTTTATTTCTTTTCTCTCCATCTCCCGACTCCCTTTCTGCTTTTCTCCTCCCACCCTCCCTCCTCACTCCATCTCCCCTCGCTCTTCTTCTCCCCCCTCTTCTTTCTCTTTCTCAGGCCCTTGAGCACAATCAAATGCTCAGTGCCCAAGATATGGCATAATGCATTTACATTCCCAGCCTTCAATCCTCACCCCCCCCCCAGCTCTCCCTCTTTTCTCTTCGGGCTTGGCTTCTGTTCGGCGTTCCCTGCGACGCTCTAATCTAACAGCATCAGCTCTGTAATTCCTCTCATTATGGAGAGTCGGCCTGGCAATCAGAGTTATAAAACCCACGTCTCCGTCACTCAGCTCCATTAAATCTGTTTTAATTCAGCCTTATTCCCCTCACGCAGAAGGTCCCGCCCACTCCTAACCCGTGTGGAGGCACGAACGGCGGCTGAGGTACGAGCCCGAGCACACTTGGTCCTCCTCTGCGACGTGACACCTTGTTCACCACCTCCGAGGTCCCGTGGGAGACGGTGAAGACGGGGGGAGGACGCCATTCCACTGGGAATCCTGGGAGAGTCGGCCCATCCAGAATAAGCAAGTAGATGGGAATGTGACTGAATTTGTTCATTCATGTCAGAGGACGTGCGTAGAAAAAGGTTTGCCTAGCAGTTTATATCACAACCACCGGGCCCTGTATCAACAACATATTATCTATTTATATAAAACAACTGGAGTCAGAGATGTTATTGTGGGCATGTAGGAGGCAATTCCAGCCATTGTCCATAATCCTGAAACTCTTAGTCAGTGTAAGTCCAGGTTCATTCTGACGTTGACGTAGTCAGTCATACTTGACGTAGGCAGTAGGACGTTGACGTAGTCAGTCATATTTGACGTAGGCAGTAGGACGTTGACGTAGTCAGTCATACTTGACGTAGGCAGTAAGACGTTGACGTAGTCAGTCATACTTGACATAGGCAGTAGGACGTGGACGTAGTCAGTCGGAAGTTGACATAGGCAGTAGGACGTTGACGTAGTCAGTCGGAAGTTGACATAGGCAGTAGGACGTGGACGTAGTCCCATCCGTCCCAGTCATTAGCCCGGAACGTCTTCAGAGATCATCTGGTTACGGTGAACTGAAACTGGCCTTCACCTGGCTGGATTCTTCTATGCCACACACAATTTGTGGGTTTCAGCCTTCACACGGTGCGTAGGTTTTCCCGCGGCACAAAGGTAAATATGGCTCTCTTACAGTTCCTCTCCCTGTCAACAGCAGTGTTCTCTGCTAATGAGGAGACGCGTGACAGCACTGAGGGAACATCAAGACAACGACAAGAATTATGTGGTAATGAATGGCTGTGTGTGTGTGTGTGTGTGCGTGTGTTTGTGCGGGTGTATGAGTACTGAGCACAAATTAAGAGTAACGAGACTATGACCCTTGAACCCTATCAACACACAGAGCCGGATAAAATATACAGCGTTAACTAATTTGCGCAACCATCCATTTTTGCGAGTTAAGTCTCTCAATAGCTAGCATTTAATTGGTAGATCAGATATGGGCACAACATGTATATATGAAGGTTGTGTGGAGGATGGACTGTTGTGCTTTTTAAACTGTTTTCATTGACTGATAAACTGCTCTGTCCATCTCCAAATCTATTATATATATATATATATATATATATACATATATATATATATATATAGTTGTTTACGCCACACAAAGGCAGCTAAAATTGGATATTGAATATTTCTCCCCCATATGGCTGTTACAGGGATATGGGGGACACAATGACATTAGCTGTCAGCAGTCTGCACACACACATGCACACACACATGCACACACACACGCACTTTGGGGCAATGGTGAGACCTAATCACTGTTTAAGAATCATCCGGTGTGTATGTTTCTGTGTGCGTGTGCGCGCGCGTTCATGTGTTCATCTGTCTCACCACCGTGGACTACCCCAACCTGTCTACTTGCCATCTCTCTGTCTCACCACCATCTAGGACTGACCGGGGACTACCCCAACCTGTCTACCTGCCATCACTCTGTCTCACCACCATCTAGGACCGACCCGGGACTACCCCAACCTGTCTACCTGCCATCTCTCTGTCTCACCACCATCTAGGACCGACCCGGGACTACCCCAACCTTTCTACTTGCCATCTCTCTGTCTCACCACCATCTAGGACTGACCGGGGACTACCCCAACCTGTCTACCTGCCATCTCTCTGTCTCACCACCATCTAGGACGGACCCGGGACTACCCCAACCTGTCTACCTGCCATCTCTCTGTCTCACCACCATCTAGGACCGACCCGGGACTACCCCAACCTGTCTACCTGCCATCTCTCTGTCTCACCACCATCTAGGACTGACCCGGGACTACCCCAACCTGTCTACCTGCCATCACTCTACTCATCATTTTCTACAAGGAACAAGTGGGCACCTAAGTAGAAAAAAAATAGCAGCACATTACACACCAGAAAGAACAGTGGTGCCCTTAAAACGTAGGTACTGTAGATTTGCACTACAGTACCTACACTGAAGAGGTTGCACTGAAGAGCCCTGGCTGTTGTCAGACACTTCTACGTGGCCTGGAGGCCTCAGGGAGTGAACATCCTGCCAGCTACACCCATGACTGACTACGGCGTTGGCCTTCTGACAGCATCAACCACAGCCTCGGTGGATATGCCCAAACCTCCTTCCATCACTCCAGTCTTTCCTCAGGGCTGCATTGAGGGGCGAAAGGGGAGTTGAGAGGGACGAGGGTGTCGGCTAACACATTTCAAGGGCATCACCCGACATGTTAAAGAACAGATGCAGAGAGTGGAGCAGGGTCTCTCTCTCTCTCTCTCACACACACACACACACACACACACACACACACACACACACACACACACACACACACACACACACACTCTTAGTGCACACCAGTTCGGCAAAAGCATTACACGATTTACCAGGGCTGTGTTCATAAGGCAACACACAGGAGAAAAAACGACTAAAACAGGAAGGCATTAACTACACTCATCCAATAGAAGATGTTCAATTTCGGATGATTCGGGAAACATTCTAAAACGTGTCCCATTGTGCGTTTTAAAAAAAAGAATAATCCCAGCAGCAGATCTACTCGGATCGGTGTATTTGGGCCTCTGACGATTCTGCCTTCACATGCTTTTTAATGACCATCTAACATGCTCAGGCAGCTGAGCTGTCGTTGTCAGCACACCGTGTGAAGGACATGTAAACAAGGCTTTGACGGAACGCCAGGAATTAGAGCAACAATCAAATATAAAAGTTGATCTATATGCCTAAACATGAGGGTAGTCACTCTCCATCTGAGAACAGTGGTGAAGCCATAACCCAGGTTTCTGTAGAGGACACAATGCGCTCTAAAACACACCGTTATGGACTTTGAGATTCATGCCCTGAGGGACAGAAAATCGAACCGTAGTACATTTATATTGCAGCGGCCCTTAGATTTTATTCCATTACACATTTTGCAATCTATCAAGACACGAGTGGCATATGCATTTTCATGTCCAACATCAGCAGCCCGGCACCCAAAATCTCAGCAAAAAACACATGTGCGAGATACGATTTGGTAAAAATAGACCCCTAATTGTGTGCTTGCCAATCAGGAGGTGGAGAAGTAAACCCGGAGGATGGATGTGAAATTACAGGAAGTGAAAGACAGAGAGGGGGTGGTCGGGCTGTCAACAGGGTTCTGCCACATCTCTGACACATAACCGCACACACACACACACACACACACACACACACACACACACACACACACACACACAAAGATATACACACGGCCTCAACAGTTAGATATTGCATTTTTGACAACCCGCAACACTCGTTTTCCCTCTTCCCTTTCAGGCTCCGAGGATGTGTGGGTGGTGAGAGGGGGTTAGACAGTGGGAGGGAATTAGGGAAACAGATGCGGGGAGGGAGGGGTGAGGGAAGGAAGGAAGGAGGGAGGGAGGGAGACAAACGTTGAGGATAATGGGGTGTTAGTGAGAGAGGGAGAGATAAGGAGATGTATCTACATACAGACAGATTAGATAGAAATACTGACCGACACTGTGGATGATACCAGTCAAAAGTTTCACTTGAATGGGTAAGCGCGTCCAAACCTTTGACTGGTACCGTAGATGACACCTGGACAAGAGATAGACGAACAGTGATTTAGAGTGAAAGAAAGTCAGAGAGAGGGAGAAATAGAGATGCAGAAGATAAAGAAATGACAATGACCTGGGGAACAAGGTGAATGCCGAACAGCGTTATTGTCTGGTAACAAACCCCAGACCGGTCCAATATACTGCGGAGCTGAGAGAAACAGGAGGTGAATGGGTGAGAGATGGGCGAGGGAGGGCAGAGGGAAACAGGAGGTGAATGGGTGAGAGATGGGCGAGGGAGGGCTGGAGGGAAACAGGAGGTGAATGGGTGAGAGATGGGCGAGGGAGGGCTGGAGGGAAACAGGAGGTGAATGGGTGAGAGATGGGCGAGGGAGGGCTGGAGGGGCAGGCCAGAGGCTAGGGACAGGAAGTGCCAGAAGTATGCTGGACAGTCTCTCTTTTATGGTGTCATCTGTCCTCCGGGGCAGATTGTATTTAATTGGGTGCTCGTTTCACAGCTGCATGCCTTTTTAACAAGCAGACCTATAAACACACACACACACACACACACACTCACCCTGTAAAATTCCACACTGTACAGTCTGGAACGTCCTTAACCTTGCTCTCTTCCCCTAAACCCTCCACCTGAATGCAGCAGTCTCTTCACAGCTGAATGGGGGGCTGAAACGGCCCCATCTAGTACACCCACAGTCTACGGCAACACAGTGAGCCGCCGGCCTTGGCGTCCTGCGCCTCCACCCATCCGCTTTCGCAGACCCCGCAACACGGCCGCCATTGTCGTGACGCCGCAGTGCGCATGACCTCTCCGCGCGCCGCTACTGGCCGCGTTAACGCCCCCTGCTGCTGGCGTGGCGAGGCCTGAGCTCTGCGGATGGGACCACCATTCATCATCGATCATCCGTTTTACCTACAGGTCTGGGATCAGTGCCTGAGCCAAATTACGGAACTACTGTGGGAGGGCTGGGAATCGGTAAGTACTGCAGCTGCAGGTAGAAACGGGCAGCGTGGGGTTTGGACTACCCGGCTGAGCAAACACAGGCTAGACAGAGATAGATAATAGTAATCCTGGATCTGGAGTCTTTGAGATTTCACTGGATCGAGACAGTGGAA
This sequence comes from Esox masquinongy, assembly GCA_016801175.1. Taxonomy (NCBI): domain Eukaryota; kingdom Metazoa; phylum Chordata; class Actinopteri; order Esociformes; family Esocidae; genus Esox; species Esox masquinongy. Next base: position 8,824 of record JACXGI010008558.1, on the reverse strand, counting down.
GTTGGGAGAGTAGCCAAATCAAGAGGCAGTAGCGGATTCTCTCACAGTAACACGCACACGCACATGCACACGCGCACGCACACACACACACACACACACACACACACACACACACACGAATGATGCAACAACGGAAAACATTGGAGGTGCAGTAACTATGCAAGTGTGTTCTTATCGTAATACAGTAACTGAGCAGACTCGCAGTAAAGTAAACTCTCGACATGGACGTCACAGAACACACCTCGCAGAACCTAAGCCCAGAACTTCGCCACAGAGCATCAGCACGCCACTCACTGCACGTGGAACCACTTGGCGCGTGGCCACTGCGGACAGGCACTATTTCCCATCCACTCTGAGAAGTATCAGTCGGAGCCAAAGCGCCACGACAGCACAATCCGCCAGGAGCCAGAGGACAGAGCGGAGCCCCAGCGGTATCCCAGCAGCCAACTGTCCTCCCGGCCAGGCCGTGTGTCCTAGTTTACGGAGCGAAGACAAACTACCACAGCCTCTGAGTCACCGCTTCACACCCGCCACGACAAAACCACACACACTCAACCGGAGCTAGGAGTTAGTCAGCCTCTCTTCTATGTTTGGGCATCGTTGCTAAGAAAATGTATAGAGGAATTTTAATCCATTACTTATGGTAAGTGATCTGACGTGAAATCCCTGATCCACAAAATACCCTGTCAACAAATACCATGCATCCAAGCCTCATACATGGATACACAGCACATATGGCAAACTGAAACAGGCACTGTGGACAGGCAGCAGTTTGAAGAGGAAACATCTATACTACACCATACAGCATTTCAAAACACAGTCATTGTACACTCAACTTTTTCGAATTCCAATGGACACATTTGAAGCACAATACTTACACTAACGCGCAATCCAATTACTAACCAGTTCGAGACAGGTTTTATCAACGTCCGTGAAATGACAGCGTTAATTAAACGGCTGTTCGTGCAGTCTTTCCAGAGACTATTGAATGGCCCGGTAACCACAGCCTCAAGTCCAATAACACTCAGTGAATTCCAGAATATTCATGCACCCAGCTGAAAACCCTAGCGGGCTCACAGTTTGTATTAGGAAATTCTGACAGATAATCAATGAAAAGATTGGTTCTGGTCTCCCGATTTCAGCGACAACCAGCGGGTGACAAAACTCCCACAAGATTCTCAGCAGCTCGACATCAGTGTGCATTTGTCATATTTCCTTGCAGGTTTTCTGCCGACGCTATCTCATGTCACAAAAGCCAGTACTGGTCTCTCAGGGATGAATGTATGCGCATCAGTCGGAGTAGTTGCCCCATCCTATTGACAAATGAGCTATGAGGCGCATAACAGCCTTGCTGGACAAGTGCACAGATCTCAAATTAGAATTGCAAACTACCTCATAATAATGAAGACATACTCTTCCCACAGATAATACTATCCTGTTCCCATATCTCCTCCATTAAACCGGCTGGGCTGAATAACATGAACACTGAGGTTCTGTAAGCACCCTTCTTTAAGTGTTCACTCGCCTTCCTTGAGCTGAGGCAACTCAATTGCCGCAACTCTGCTTCGGCCATATTGATTTTTCTCCCAGCCCGTCAGATCCGTTACGGAAGCTGAAGCGGTTCAAAGTGGAGGAAATGCGCCGTGGGCAGAAACATGGCCCAGGTCCGCGTCCTCCCCTGCCTTCTGACCATGCTCCCTGGGCAGTAGCTGCAGCGCAGTCAGAGTGATTCATTGGCTAGTCTCCCTCGTGGGATTCCCGATCGATTAGTGTCGGCGGCGTACGCAGCTCGACGACACGGTCACCCCGCTTGTCCACGGTGCTACGCACGCCGGCTGAATGTGGGTCCGAGTGGTCGCTATAAATGCCTGACCTATAACCTGGGCCTAACAAATACAGTGATCCCCCTGTTCACATCGGAGACCGGTCTCTTGGCAGTGCATTGTGGGACTGAGGATGTAAACTAGCCTGAAGGAGCGGAGAGTCGTCTTATCTATTACTGTCGGCATATGTGCTGAAACGCCCCGCACTGGTCTGGGGTCAGGGTTCATAAGTCAGTGGAGAAGCCCCATTACATGATACCAAAGATCAATCGCTCTTTCTCTCACACACTCTCTCTTTCTCTGTCTATCTCTGTTCTAGAGAGAGGCAGGGGTTTCTAGCCTGCGGCAAGGTAAATATTGTTGCTAACCGAAGGTCCTGCTGATGGAGTTGAAAGTGTGTGTGTGTGTGTGTGTGTGTGTGTGTGTGCCTGCGTGTCTAGGAAGTGTTCCACACTGCTCCAAATGTCCCCAGCCAGCTGTTCTAATACAGTCGTCATAGTAACTAACATCTTTGAGAAGCTGTGTATCTACAGGGCAGCAGAGCCAATCCATGCCAGTGCAAAGTCATGCCCCAGCCCAGGACTGCAAACCCCGGGTGGTCCCACTAATATCCCTTCATTCCTCCCTCTCTCTCCCTCTCTCCCACTCCCTCTCTCTCTCCACACCCCTTCTTCTCCCCTTCTGGAGTCAAATCAGCCTAATAGTCCAGTAATGCGCCTGCAGAGCCACAGTAATGAGCCTAAGCTTTGAGCTCAGAAAAACACTCCTGGGGAGAAACATCATAAATCAGTTTGTGTCGCCGAAATAACAGAAAGATCGTCAAGTAATGTGTTAATGCAGAGGTAATCGCCAGGGGAAATGCTCAGAAAAGCCAGGTAATCTGGGGTTGACCACAAGGTGAAGTCAAGGACTGCAGAGGAAATCTCTCTCTCTGCTTTACTGTTGCTGTGTTTTTCTCTCCTCGACACCACCATTTTATCCCTGACAGACGTGGGGCGTTAAGAGCCTGCGACATCCCGATCCGTGAGCCGCCCCAGTCGTCGCCTCACAGAGTCACCGGCCAAGAGAAATGCCTCCGTCACCGCGGACACCAAGCCTCAGGACCTGGGACAGCAGCCATTTTATCCCCCCCCCCAGCCTAACCCTCACCGAAGAAGTAACACAGAAACAGCACAACAAATATCCTATGAAAGAGCGTAGCATTGTGCTAGTCAAGTGACTGATGGTAGAGCACTGTGCACTGTGATGGACAGAAGACATAAGGCCCAATGGAAAGCGAAGGGCGGAGTCGATGGTTAGCGGTTGGTGCTGGTGGTTGGTGCTGTTCCCTGTCATTCCTGACCAGAAGCCGTTGGACTGTTCATAGCTGTCTTTGCAATTACACCCAAAGTTACAGTATAAGAGCGGACCCTGTCACTCTTGAGACGCTGGCGCCGACGTGGATGTACTTCGCTCCACTTGTCTTTCCTGTGAGGGGAACAACAGGTTTTCCACGGACAGAGGCCAGGGATATCCCAGGAGGCTGGTGGGTGTGTGGGTCAGCCCAGCATGAGGACTGGGAATGGGAGGAAATTGGGACGGTTCTGATACCCTTCCAATCACTCCGTTACCTGACGAACCACCAAGGCGGGTTTCCCCCCGGTAACCCCCCATCCCCTCGTCCAATCTGCGATTAAGGCGACGACCCGTGGCAGCCACACGCAATAAATCCACCTGGACACGCCTCTTGCTAACCACGGCCCGGCCAGGCGGGTCCCTCTCAACCGGGAGGGCCGACGCACTCGGCAGAAGTGTATTCTTTGGCCGTGGATCGCGATTGGGCCTGTAGAAGCCAGACCCATCGCGTGGATTCGCGAGACCCAAACCCGTGTCCAACGTCCCTACCACGCAACCCGGATGGTACTGATCCCATCCACATCGCCCCAGGCACAGCTGTTAACCCCCCCGATCCAGATCAGGAACGCCTGATCGCGTGACAACGCTGTGCCGAGGGGCAGTGACTTCCACCGCGGCGGCTTTCAGAACAACCCCCGACGTGATTTCTCAGGCCAGCAAAGAGAAGCACAGTAACACATTGTCTTATTTGTTGATTGCAACTAGAGGGTTGAAACTCGGCTCGGGGAAGATTGAGCAGTCAGTACGCAGTCTGTGTCACCAGCTTCCCAAATGAATGAAATGTCAGCAAAACAGTTAGGGAAAACATTTGCCGACATTAACATTTAGCGGGCAACATTTATCATCATTAACATTAGCATCTGCACTCCAGAATCATCTATGAGTTGATCTGTGTTTCCCCATCAGACATTTATAACAGGGTAGTATATCCTTAGCAAGAGGTCGTCATGGCACAGCTATGGGCGCTAATATGTGACACACAGGCAGTGACTGGCAAAAAAAACAGCTAAAATGTCATGACCAAATGACTTGTCATTTAATTGCTTGGAGTTAACTCGGTCCCCATAGTCGAGACAGGATGTTAAATGCCTTAAGCACTAATTATCTAAGGTAGCTAGCTATCTCATTACCCCCTTCAATATGCAAATGAACTGTGGGCTTAGCACTTTATTGCAATCACTGTTATTATTCAGAAGGCGGCCATCTTATGTTGGGATTGGAAAGGAGCTTGATTACACGTAGTGAGAACAACAAACGATACTAAGTAATGACTTGGTTTTGAATAAATGAGTGTTTTTTTTTTTATGAAAGCATGTGTTTATTTTCATTTTTTACATGGACATAAATGTTTTGTTCTCATATGAGATGGATTTGATTAACTGTATTTCAGGGCAGTGCTATCATTCACGATATCGCCTCAGCAACTGCCTGTAGATGATGATGACTGCAATTAAAAACACAAATAAATTAAAGAAGTTATGTGGCTTTTAAAGGACTGCCCTGACAATGAAAAGGGGCATTTTTGAAATGAGCATATTAGTGCAGTGAGGACACACCGCTTTACAAAATACACACCGCAAAAGCCTGGATGAAAAAATAAAAAAGATTGTCACTTTCATGAAGTGAGGATGCTCTATTTGATGCTCTATTTGATGTTCATACTTGAGCTACAAATATACAAAAATAGCAAGTTCCCCGGTCAAAAATACAACTTACAAATGTACCTATAAAGATTCATGTCACATAACAGCGTTGCATGCTGGGGATTTTATTTTGACTGCTGGATGTTTGAAGGAGAAAATGTGTTCAGCTAGCAGCCTCACACTGGGACCAGAACCTGTGATTTATACACCAAAAGCTAGATGAGTTGACACAGGGTTTGCCGCACGTTGTGCTGTATGGCGGAAGCTACATGGAGGGACAATCACTGTGGAGTTCCCCTTTAAAAGGTAGACTTCTTCAGGCTCCCAGCGACCACCGGAGGTGTGCATTCACAACCACGACCAGAATCGCAGTCCTGTCCTAGCCAATGAGACAGGAACATGGAGTGAGAAAGGAAGAGAGAGTCTGGAAGAATGACAGAAAGTGAGTTCGGCATGTAGAGAGATGTTTATTGCAGTGGGCTTTAAAATGAAATTCAGCAAGAGGATAATTATCACTCGTTGCGGCATGCCTGCCCATCCATATCTTTCTATCTGGGTAGAAGCAATTACCTCTGCAGTCACTGGCGACAATAGACTTCCCTAGCACTGCCAGGGTATATGACTGTCGGCACAAACAGCGATAGCAGTCCCCATCACGGGCGTGTTTTTGTGAACGCTCTCTCAAATCCTTTGATTGCCATGGTTCTCCGGATAATTGCTGATTATTTTCCACGTGCTCGTTCCTGTGATCGTTTGAATCCAGCGTTTGTCTACAGCCACGTTACATTCAACACACAGCATGAAGTCACTCTATTAATAACACACACAAACACTCACACCAGTGAATCCAGCTTCCCCCGTGAAAGCACTCCATCATCTCAACAACATGAAAGACCCGAGCGCTCTTAAAGACAGACAAGAACAGCCTGTGCACTGGGACGGACTTGAAAGCCCTCAAAAAATTAGGTCTCATCTCTCTCTCTCTCTCTCTCTCTCTCTCCTTTTCTGTATTGTCCCTTGTTCTAATGCAACCACAATTACACCTCTCTACAGAGAGACAGAGAAGAGAGAGAAAGAGAAGATAAATGAGGCAGAGAGTAGTGCTTGAAGATAACCACACCAATTGGCCTCTCTGTCTGTAAGGTTCAACTATTTGTTGTCCCTTCAGGCGTCTAAAGCACTCTGCAGGCCTCTGGCTGCTTCGGTTGCTCAGGGCGTCATCAGGGCCAGACGACAGGGCCCTCCTCAAGTGCTTACTTATTAATGTCTGCCGGCTGGAGGTAGATGGACCGACAACAATCGTCTGCTTTAAGAAGGTTAAATCCCGGAGGCGTCCCGGTACACGCCACCCACCTGCTTTTTACTGGTGTCTAGACATCTCCGTCCTGTCTGAACCTCCAGCCGTCTGTGGGCCTCGATATGCTTAATGCACGTACCAAATTCCATCCCTTAGAATTTTTTCGGCCGAGATGTGTGTCGCGATGCCTGTGGCTGGATGGACCGGTTGAATAAACGTAGAAAACCAGTTCTCGGGTGAATGTATTAGCCAGGTTCTCTTTCATTTCATTGTGGCCCAATAATGTGACGTACAGCGAGTCCACTCCAGGCGGGCGGGTGGGTGGGCTGTATTCGGCTTTGCCCTCGGGTAAACATGCCCTGCTAGGCTTCAGTCTGCAGTCGGAAACAAAACGCCGCATTAGCATGTCGGCAATCCGCTGAGCTCTCTGGCCCACACTCACTAGCTACAGCCCTAGAGACTGGCCACTGCTTAACACATCCATCCATCCAGCTGGCTGTCCGGCTGGCCTCTCCATCGGCTCTGATAGACTAGACTACGCTGATTTCATAAAAATATCTGGATAGGTCTGGAATGGCAAAAGGACATCTGGATTGGTCTGGATTCACACCTGAATATATGGATTGGTCTGGAATCACAGCTGAATATCTGGATAGGTCTGGATTCATAGAAGAATATCTGGATTGGTCTGGAATCACAGCTGAATATCCGGATAGGTCTGGATTCATAGAAGAATATCTGGATTGGTCTGGAATCACATCTGAATATCTGGATTGGTCTGGAATCACACATGAATATCTGGATTGATCTGGAATCACTGCAGAATAGCTGGATAGGTCAGGATCCATAGAAGAATATCTCATGCTCATCTACAAGAGTTCTCCTGATCCTACAGACCACTTCAACAGCAGTACATCCAGAGGGGACGTGTGTTACGTGTGCTCCTGGTTACTGGGGGATAGGGTAGAAGGTTCATTTTGTATCCCGTACATTCACAATGGCAGAAAACAAAGGGAGGTATACTACTGAAACCAGGGGACTGAATTCTCTAGCATCAAGACATGGCTGCATTTAATAATGCAATAACAAAAACAAACATGTCTACGGAATACAAACACCTTTTTATATCTGTTCACAGGAGGTCGTCTGCAAGGGATGAACTCTAAAGGCTGTCTGCAAAGAATGCTGTTGATTCCTGCTTAAGACAACTCAGGGCAAGCAACATGCTAACTGAGACATTCCGCTCTGAAATGCTTGCACACGGAGGTCTGTCAGAAACAATTCATGGGGAAAAAGCGGATGTTGTTACATAGAAGAGGAAAAGATAGTACGTTCATTTGACAATATGTAGGCATGCATGGAATGTGGGGGTTTGTACAGTATTTGTTCGCGTTGAACATGTTAACATGTGCAATCAGAACAAGGCCTATAGTTGACCGGTACAGTACGCTACATCCTACCGTCCCGGTCTTGCATTAAATGGTATCAAAGGGGGGTAATATTCTGCAGAGATGCGATAATAATGATGCAATCAGAACTCCGCTGAAAGGCAACCGCTGGAAGCCATAATTTCAGCACACATTCCATTGCCTAGCCGTTTGGAACACACTGTGTTGATACATTTCATTAGCCTGTATCTAAATACACTCACAGAAACACACACACACACGCACATACAGTACACCACAAACCACACACACACACACACACACACACACACACACACTTCACTGATTCCAAATGACATGCTGCTAAAAAGCTAGCGAGCAGTAGCATGTCAGCAGATTTGAGATACAGACTCGGGGTGTAGTTTTAATGAATACTTAAGTGATGCAAAACAACATAAGCCAGAAAACAAGATTGTTCATACGTTAGCATTTTCCTTTTGATTCCATTACATTTTGGGACCTCTTTGGGAAGTCTGGGACGGACTGATTAAAATAAATTACAGTGAGGGGGGTAGAACAGATAGAACAGAGACCATATATATATACATGTATATACACACACACACACACACACACACACACACACACACACACACACACACACACACACACACACACACACACACACGAATATAGTGTATAAACAGTGCCTTGCCCTATCTCATACATTATTACATACACTATCCCTTCACCTAACAGTTAAAGGCCATCCGTATACTCACACTTACTGTTCTGAACTCAAAATGGCAACTGTATCTATGAATTGGCATTTTCCCTCAGCGGAGCGGGACAGCTATTGAAGTTGGATACACCCTCTTATGTCTTCATTCCAGACCTGAGTGGTTATTACTGTCAATTGCTTGGTCCCAACCAGCAGATGATTGATTGAAACCAATATAGCTCACACTTTTTTCTGATGGCTCACAATGCACTGAGAACCGCAGAGTAAGGCTCTCAAGCTCCACACCTCTATGAGGGAGGAACTCTGGCTGTCGAACAATACAATTGAATGGTGATTGGGCTCCCCTCAAAGTTATCTTTCACTGCTGGAAGAAAAGTTTAAGTGGCACTGTATTCTGAAAGTGTAATCTTTGACTTTTATGTGCTATTGTTTATTGATGTGACAGGAATGGGGTAGTGTGTGTGTGTGTGTGTGTGTGTGTGTGTGTGTGTGTGTGTGTGTGTGTGTGTGTGTGTGTGTGTGTGTGTGTGTGTGTG